>LGAG01000184.1:317697-340129 GCA_001278395.1 Lerema accius
GGAGCCGCGGGCATCGTCTAGTGAGTAATAAATCGTTCAGTAGTTAAATTGCCAGTTTAGATTCGATAGCTATCTATGAGTTCTAGCATGGTTGCAACCGCCTAGTGTCGGTTTGGCTCCAGTCGCCTATAAAATAGTCGTTAACGGCATAGAATTATTGCTACCTTCTAGATAAATCACTTGATCGGTGTTCTTCCGATAGCCTCCAATGGTTATGACTAAACGTGTCAGAAAGGCTAACGTTAAAATGTAAACCTAACCTCGCTCCCAGATGAGACCGCGCTAAAATCCACCCCACGCTGTGACGTCATATTTCATTTTCAGCCTTAAAAAGAACATTCGAGAAGAATTTTACAGGACGCCAATTTGAACGTGCAGCTTCAATGCTTTAAAGCTTTTTTGTAGACTTCAAAATCTCGTGCCTATCGTAACTTTACATACGTTTGCAAAGCACTTTTGTTCATGGGCAGATTTGATCTATTAAATTAAATTGTTTACGTTTTAAATTTTTTACATAAAATGAATTTTACTTTTCAGTGAGAGTGTTCAATTCTACTAGTGGACATGCCATTAAAAATAGGGATGAATATTCGTATTCAAAAATTACCTGAAAATTTTAGAGAACAAGGATAATAATTGTGGCTCAATCATGAGTGACAACACGTGTCTGTGTTCCGTGGTACATACCTAACGCATTTTTATAAAACAAAATATTGTAGGTTTCTTCTAATTAGTATGTGTTACCTAAAAATAAGGATAATAAAAATAAACCAAATGCTCTCAAAATCAGGTAGGCCCAAAAAGAGACAAAATTGTGTTTTAAAAATTTAAGAAGTTTGATATTTTTTTGGAAAAAGGTAATTTTTTGGCTAAGGTTGGAAAAGCATGGTTAAAATTTTCGAAAATACTGTAAAATACTGAGATAAAAATATAAAGGTAACGTTATGAAGAAGGAAATATTTCTGCGTGGTAAATATCTTCTACAACACGTAATCAAACCTGGGGAAGGCTTGCTTGGCAACCAAAGTCTAAAAGCTATAGGGTTGTCAGTCCTCAAGATAGGTATTTATATTTATAAATAGAAAGTAACTATAAATTTAACTATACAGGGTGGGAAAAGTTTTTTGTAAATTGTGATTTTTTGAGTACTCTAGCGATGGTAGGTCCCATCGAAGGTTTTGATTAGTAATAAACTTGCTATTTTCTTGGTAACAGTATTTTTTTTTAAACCTGTGAATTGGGAACCCAATTACATAAAAAATAATTATGGTCTTCTGAGACCATTTTCGTGTAGCTGCAACGGATAAGGTACTTCCCCTTACTGCCCCGCTCAAAGTTTCCACCAGCTGTATAAGAATACATTTTGTTGAATATAATAATTTGTTTGTTCGCTTCAATTGTGACGTGTCGCGGCTCGTATGTCATTTTATATGCCTCATGAATCTCAAGAGGTGGAATTAGTAATTAACATTGTGCCGCCATGTCGCTCTCTCTAATTTCTGTAATTCGTCTGAGCCCGTTGAGTTTGCGATATAAGGATTCGAGTTATTAAGTGCCTGCTCGGCGACATTACAGTACGTAATATTTTCATGGAAGTTAATACATTAATTTATCGTTGGGTAATATATGTACATAATAATTGTTATAGCTTTTTGTGGTTACGACGATCAATCTATCTCATTCTTTAGCCTTTTAGACGTTCTGATCCATTTTTTAGCAGATTGAGATTGTCTATTCTCGGCTTTTATCAAGGTTTTTGTCTTCCGATTTATCGGTCCTTCAAGCAAGGATAGGTAAAAAGTTGATGAACTCCAATCTACATCTTTATATGTTCAAAGTTATGATAGGTAGTTGAGGCTAAATCAAATGAAAAACTTTCAAATTCGATTCATATGTAATAATGATGTGAGAGTTAGGTTAGGTAATATTTGTAAACCATAATTATGTGGCAGCCATAAAAAAGAATAATAAACATAACCTAGTCAAAGAAAATGATGGTAAGCAATGGATATAGCTTTTGATAGTGACATAAAATGTCGTCAGGCATCAAGAGGATATCGTAATATTGTTGTTTGACCGCCGATTCGGCAAACATTCGGGCGGCACATAAATTGAAGGAAGTTTACGTCTTTACCGGTCGTATCGTAAACACCGTGGTGTCGCACTAATCATTGGTTCGTATTAATTTCTAAGCGTTTCGTAGATTTTTTTGAATAAAAAACAGTGTATGTTTTTATGTGGGTCTTTCGCATCTATGTTAAGCTACGGCCTCTTCTTGGTAATAAGAAAGTTTAAGACTTTTTAAAGTTATCAGAACAGATTAACTCATAAATTCAGGTATTATACTTAATGCAGGTAGGATAAATAAAATGTATTGCTACATGATACTACAAACGTTATATTGAAATTGTAATTAATTATTAAGTTTGTCTAAATTATAACAAATTAGTTCAAAATGATGTAAATTTTTAATAGCCGATGTATACTTAAAGTCACAATAAACAATATATACAAGTTCTAATGTGATAAAGTCACATAACAAGGAATGTATCTATATGATAAAACATCATAATGTAAATAATAGTTGGTTAGAAAGAGAATTATTCCAAAGTAGAGCCACCCCTACCTGCTAATTCTATGTGAAAGCAATTTGCTTCACGAAAATACTTCGATTCTCGCTCGCTGGTAGCTGACATTTATGTGACAGATAAATGTTTGTTTTCGGGTATTCCTTGTATGTTATGTCTTATTCGTGTCTTCGAGTATTATAGGTATCAAAGCCACTGGCGCCATAAAAAATCTTTATGATATCAGTAAGTAAGATTTAAAGGATATACTCGTAGAAATGACTTTCAAAAACAATGCGATCAGTCTTAAAACCTCAGTCATCCTACTAATTATAAATGTGAAAGTTTGTAAAGATTTTTGGATATTTGGATGTTTGGATATTTGGATGTTTGGATGTTTGTCCCTCCTTCACGCTCTAACCGTTGAACGGATTAAGCTGAAACTTGGTACACAGATAGGTTGCATCCAGGAATAGGACATAGGATACAATTTATCCCGATTATAGGTTCCCTTGGGATAAAATCAATATTTTGTTTATAGACTTTTCCGCGGGCAGAGCCGCGGGCATCGTCTAGTCTGTTATAAGAAACCATTAGTTGGACTATGATATTTTATTATTGTATAAAGTGAGACGTGAGGAAAAACACTCAAAGTTTACTTTACCAGATCCGGCCGGTAAAGTTATGTCAGATTTATCCCTGAAGGGGACACCTACTGGCCAAAACAACCCCACATGACTCTGGATGGCCTTTCAGTCTTTATCTTGCGACCTCGTTGCAGAGACGAGTACCTCGCTCGTAGCTTAAAGTCCAATGATGGGAAAAACCGGATGTTGTGACATTTGACCTCGAATAAAATAAAGGAACACATGGGATTTATGGGGACGTTTGACATTTTATTTGTAATGACGTATTTAACATCTGTACCAATTTTCAGCTCTATGCGAATTATTCCTTAGATTCAGAATTATTCTAAGGATTCAGGTTTTTTGGTCTATTTTGATTGGACTATTAAGACACTTCCACAATGGAGATGAATCCAGTGACATCTAACATGAAATCCATCAAGCCCTTTACATACATACGCTTGAAAAACTTTACCCTTCTTCTGGTGCAGTCGGGTAAAACAACCACTTATTCAACTTCCACAGAACTGAAGCTAGTTCGCAATTAGGAAAAATGTTCTACCAAAAGTTAATGGATTAAATTCATACATGTATGAGTAACCTTTAATAAAATTATGAAACGGGGACGCTTGCTCTGTTACGTTCCGAACAAACATTATTTACGGCTCTCAAACTCACATTTAAGTAGAACGAGGGAGAAGTTACTTTGCCCGTGCATACAAAGTTTAAGCAATAAGTCTTAAAAGACATATTATTCTAGTCGGAATGAATGTAAATTGGATTCTGTTCTAGATACCAAATATCGGTGTGTTTGAATTTTTGATTTGTATTGATTAAAAAGTAGCAAATTGCAAATGTAGGATACTTTATGTTTATTGTATGGCGACTCACCCTTAATATTTTAGTCTCTTTTATTTTTAGTATTTATTGTTATAGCGGTAATACATAATTTGTGAAAATTTCAGCTATCTACCTACCACGGTTTCTGAGATACAGCCTGGCGACAGACAGACAGACAGACCGCGGATACTTAGTAATAGGGTTCTGTTTATACCTTTTAGGTATGGAACCCTAAAAACTGCAATAAAAACCTTTCTTTTACAAAGGTACTGAAGAAAAATGCCTTAATGCGTTCTAACCCTTTGTCTCCTTCAAAAACAGGGCTTGGGAGGGCACTCTAAATAATCATTTAGGTGGCCTGTGAGAAAGGTCGGTGACCAAAGGAAGTTTTTATGCCCCTTGAAGGTTTTTTAAACGGCTGTATAGCCTGTGACTAATGATAACAATATAGACCTACCCAGCTAAACGTAAAATAGAAAAAATAAATTTATTAAAAAATGGTAATAGCTGTGTTATGGACACGGCTGTGTATTGTACGTGAATAAGTTTATGTTACTGGTAATTTTTTTAATTTTTAATTTTTTACTTTTCTCGCTTATTGTAATTAATTCTTTGATCCTTTAGCTATCCAGTGGTATACCTAATTTAATTTTGGATGTCGATGATAGATTCGAAACTACAACGTCAAACTGTATCCCCCGATATATTATCCAATTTAAAAGACGTACCTATTCTCGTAAATATATAACTCACACTATTATGCGTTTCCAATACACATAAAGTTCACAAACACAACTGATGAAAGGAAGATTTCGTTAACAGACTTCAAACTGACATGTTACTTGTACTCGTACCTTCCAGCCAGGGATATCGTACGAGTCTATATCTAGTCTATAGTTTGACATTATAAGTTGTGATCAAATTTCGACAACAGTCTCTAGTTATATTTAACACATTGCTCATGTTTTTTCCGTAAAGGTCATCGGCTCACTTCTGTTTACCCTTTTTACTTTAATGATGTGTAAAATGAAACCCGATGCCCACACGGCTAATTCTTAACGCTTCGTAAATTGCAAAAAATATCTCGACCTTTAGCCGGCTATTGGTGTTGTTATCTTTGAAGTGGTTTATGTATGGAAAGAACCGTTGTATATTAAAAGACTAACTTTGGCCTGCGATTTTGTTCGCGTGGTGTAAGAGAGGGTAAACAGTGCAATTAATTTGTTGAAAATTTAATGAATAAAACTTTGCTTTGTTTTGACAAAGATCATTAATCAATGCCATTGTTTTAAGTTCGCGGAAAATGAAATTGAAATGATTGGATGTTTGCGGATGGTTTTATTTTTGCATAGCATTCTTGTAGATTTGGGATGGCCTCAACCCATTAACGGCCCACTACTGAGCTCGGGTCTATCTTCATAACTGAGGAGGCCTAGAGCATACTCCACCACGCTGCTCCAGTGCGGATTGGCGGAGGGGTTAGTGGCCAACCCAAGTGTCGGAAATTTTTATGCCACCCAAAGGCCTCCGACATGGCTAACGATTGTCACCTAATGATAACAACCGGGACCGAGACGGCTTCACGTGACCTCCGAAGCACGGAAACGCTCAAGATATTTTTGCCACTAGCGGTCAAGATTTGGGATACCTTCATAAAATACTAAATCGGCTTGGTAAATTACAATTAACTTTTTATTTTTTTTTTTAATTAAACCGTACGTGTGAATATATTGGTAAGTACCTGCCTACTTGTGACTATGATTAGTACATAAAAATATTTTTTGTTTCATTTATAGACTTAGGGCGCGTCCTCACAGTACGTTGAGTCAACATTTTTTATACAAATACAACGTGTTTAGTCATTGCGCTACGATTTCACAATGCTAACGCACCGCACTATATGGACACGCCCTTACATTTTTCGTGCTAACTTTTATTTGTACAAAAAAAAAACAACACAGGAACAACATGGAAAAGGTCGAACGATTTTTACGCAGTATTAATTAATAAAAATATTCATTTCCGGAATCAATAGCACAGTGATGTTTGTTGAGCTGGTAAATAAACGAACATACAATATTTTATTTATACGGTTTACGATTAAATGAAAAGATTAAAAAATAATACTTACATCCTACTAATATTATAAATGTGAAAGTTTGTAAAGATGTTTGGATGTTTGGATATTTGGATGTTTGTCCCTCCTTCACGCTCTAACCATTGAACGGATTAAGCTGAAACTTAGCACACAGATAGTTCGCATCTAGGAATAGGACATAGGATACATTTTATCCCGATTGTAGGTTCCCTTGGGATGATTTGTACATTTCTTTGTTTGTGCAAAACCTATTTCCACACTTTTCTCCAGAACTACTGGATCGATTTAGATACGGCTTTCAGTGAACGATGTGTAAGCCACCGGAGATTGTTCTTAGACAAGTTTCATGGTGTTAACTCACTAGGGGGCGCAGCAGTGGCGTTTTGAAATATACTATTCCCTTTATCTGCGGACTGGTTAAAGCAATTTAGCCCGAACTTTCAGTAAAGAGTTTATGATAGACCCCCAAACATTTCTAGCTAAAATTTAATACTATAAAATGATCAAAATTTATATTTACGTAGGTAAAAACGTAATAGTGTCGAAGGAAACGGCATCGTCAGGGGGGATGAATTGTGCTTCATTAGGCGTTTTTGGGTTCAAAAATTCGATTTATCATGGTTTTATTTGCAGAAAAATGCGTTTTCATGTAGTATTTAATATTGATTATGAACATAATGGTGGCGACATCTGGTTCAATGTATATCAACAAATGTGAACTAATTTAAACGGTGTAATTTTTGACATCAACAACGGTTGCTACGACAACATTTTCTACAGTTTTATTTTATTTCTTCGTGGCTAGCATCTTATGTTCATTTAAAGTAGGTCGTTAATAATAAATCATAAAAGTTGTTACACCTGAAATAAAATTTTAAAATCCCCCGACTCAGGAAATATAATTATTAAACGAAGAATATCCGTCGGGGGCTGTATTTATCTGCCTTGAGTTAAATTTATTGGAATAGAAAAAATATTGGGTACAGAATTAACTTTGAAAACATAAT
Organism: Lerema accius; assembly: GCA_001278395.1. Taxonomy (NCBI): domain Eukaryota; kingdom Metazoa; phylum Arthropoda; class Insecta; order Lepidoptera; family Hesperiidae; genus Lerema; species Lerema accius. The sequence continues at coordinate 324,836 of LGAG01000184.1, forward strand.
GTAAAAGCCAATATCAAAAGGCAGCCCCCGGGGTATTTTCTTGGCTTAATAATTATATTCCCTAAGTCGGGGTACTGCGTGTGCGGGGTATTGCTGAGTTTTGCATGTACAGTATTTTGCCGTGTGTTTCCTGTTCCGGTCACTAGATGGCACTGTTCAGGTTTCTGAATCGCGGTATTGATAGACACATGTAGTTTTTATAAGTATTGGTCCGACATAAACCGATTATGCGATTGCGAAAAAGTAATCACACAAATTGTTGAAAAGTATTAGAATAATAGGATAATAGGAAATTGTTTAAAATCGACTTTTGGCTTTCTTTCTTGGATTTCGATTTGCTTTGCTGTTATAGGTATTTCAGATATAGATTTAACACGACTTGGCTATTTTTAGGGATTCTTATCTGCTTTCCATTTTAATTTGATAAATTTAATTTGGGAGACTGATTTCGATAAAAAAATGACACGGAAACGCAAATCTAATTTATCGCGTAGCAGTACCAAGGCTCGAGTCAAGAAAGTTGCCAGAAGCCAAGAAACTTCTCAATCGGATCTGAGAAGAATCGAGCAGTCTAGACGACAAGCAGCTTTGAGAGCAGCTGAAACATCCGAGCAGACTGATAATCGACGTCGACAGCATGCTGAATATCTGAAGACTCAGCGCTCTGCTGAGACGTCAGAACAATCTCAAGCAAGGCACACTGAACAAGCTGAACGGCAAGCGGCATTAATAGCTTCTGAAATGCCAGAGCACTCTAACCGTCGCCGTCAACAGCATGCTGAATATCTGACGTCTCAGCGCGCTGCTGAGACTTCAGAACAATCTCAAGCAAGGCACACTGAGCAATCTGAACGGCAAGCGGCATTAAGAGCGTCTGAAACGCCAGAGCGCTCTAACCGTCGCCGTCAACAGCATGCTGAATATCTGACGTCTCAGCGCGCTGCTGAGACTTCAGAACAATCTCAAGCAAGGCACAGTGAGCAAACTGAACGGCAAGCGGCATTAAGAGCGTCTGAAACGCCAGAGCACTCTAACCGTCGCCGTCAACAACACGTTGAATATTTGGCATCCCAGCGGGCTGTTGAAACAGTGGAAGAAGGGCATGTACGAAGACAACAAAACGCCAATTATATGGCGTCACAACGATTAGCAGAGACGGAAGCAGAAGCGACGATTCGGAGACGAGCAGTCGCTGAAAGGACAGCTCAGCGACGGTTAACATTTTCTCGAAATACGTGGGGAGTTTTCGAGCGCGCTGCTTTAGAATATGATGCAAGTCTTGACTATAGCAGCCACAAACTTTTAAAAATTAATAGAATGAATACAACGTGTCGATTTTGTGCAGCACTAAAATGGAAAGAAGAAACCGCTGGGATGTGTTGTTCTGGAGGGAAAATAGTAATACCGCGGTTAGAGGAGCCAGTGCCAGCATTAAAAGAACTTTTTTTAGGTAGCACAAATGACTCTCAACATTTTCTAAATAATATTAGAAAATATAACGGATGTTTCCATATGACTTCTTTTGGTGCGGATAGGGTTATTGCTATACCGGGATTTTCACCAACTTTTACCGTACAAGGACAAGTTTACCATAGAATTGGTTCATTGCTTCCTGTGTCGAACAATGAAGCACAATTTTTGCAAGTTTATTTTATAGGCGGTGAGGAGGTCCAATTAGAAAGGCGTTCTAAAATCATTCAAGGAGTAAAAAAAGATATTGTAAAAAAAATACAAACAGTACTGAATGATAACAATGTATTAGTGCACGAGTTTAAAAGGGCTTTGGAGAACATGCCTAATGAAAATTGTAAAGTAGTAATCCACCCCGACCGAGTTCCACGCGGACAACATCCGCGGCGCTACAACGAGCCTACCGTTAGCGAGGTGGCAGCCGTGGTGGCGGGCACTGACCACACCTCCAGCAGGGACATTATTCTGCAAGCGCATGACGGACAGCTAACCCGCGTTGCCGACACCCATAGGTTTTATGATGCTCTACAATACCCAATCATATTTTGGAAAGGTCAGGAAGGTTACCACTTTGAAATACCGCAAGTGAATCCACAAACCAAACAGCCGATACCTAACAAAAAAGTGTCGTGCATGGACTTTTACGCTTACCATTTGATGGTGCGTGTTAATGATTTTAATTTGCTCTTGCGTTGCAAGCAACTATTGCATCAATTTTTAGTGGATATGTACGTTAAAATGGAAAGTGAACGCTTAAGATACATATCTTTGAATCAGTGCAAATTGCGGGCGGAAAACTATGTTCACTTGCAGGATGCTGTGAGGAATGATGCGCAAATGAGTGCTAATAATGTCGGTCAATTAGTCATCCTACCTTCCTCCGTCGTCAATAGCCCAAGGTACTTGCATGAGTATACACAGGATGCATTTGCATATGTCCGTAACTATGGCCGACCAGATTTGTTCATCACTTTAACATGTAACCCAGCATGGACAGAAATTACTAATGAGCTTATGCCTGGTCAACGAGCTACCGATCGACACGACCTCATTGCTCGGGTTTTTAAAATTAAAGTGCAGAAGTTGGTAGCTCTGCTCACTAAAGGTGAAATTTATGGTAAGTCACAATGTTTTATGTATTCCATAGAATGGCAAAAACGGGGCTTACCCCACGTACACCTTTTACTGTGGCTAAAAGAAAAATTGAGGCCAAATCAAATTGACGACATTATTAGCGCAGAAATTCCTGATCCCGCCATTGATGAAAAGTTACACAATTCAATTGTAAAAAATATGATCCATGGGCCGTGTGGCATATATAATCCGACATCCCCGTGCATGAAGGATGGTAAATGCACAAAAAAGTACCCCAGGCCGCTACTAAATGATACACAAACCGGCGATAATGGATATCCACACTATCGTCGTAGAGCACCTCAGAACGGTGGACGCAAGGTCGCAATTAAAATTCGTAGGCAACATGAGGAAGTTGTCGTAGATAATAGTTGGATCGTTCCCTATACTCCCCTTCTTACTAAAATATTTGATGCTCACATTAATGTTGAGTTCTGCAGCTCAGTGCAGGCAATTAAGTATATTTGTAAGTATATATACAAAGGGAGTGATCAGGCAATTTTCAATGTTCAACAAGCTGGCGGTAATATTGATCCAAGGGATGAAGTGCAGACTTTCAGAGCAGGCCGATACGTAAGTAGTAATGAGGCAGTATGGCGAATTTTAAGTTTACCACTACATGAAAGATACCCTACAGTTACCCACTTAGCTGTGCATCTTCCCAATGGTGAGCGCGTATACTTCAATGAACAAAATTTTCAACAAAGAGTTTTGACGCCACCAAAAACAACGTTAACTGCTTTTTTTAATTTGTGCCAAAATGATAACTTCGCAAAAACCCTCACTTATTCTACGATACCTCGCTACTATACTTGGAACGCTTCAAGAAAAGAATGGAAACGTCGTATACAAGGAACACCGGTTGAGGGTTGGCCAGGCGTAAAGGCTGGAGATGCATTGGGTCGGATGTATACTGTGCACGTTAGAAACTTTGAATGCTTCTGCTTGCGCATGTTGCTAAATCTGGTGCCTGGACCAACAAGTTTTCAGGCCTTAAGAATCGTCGATGGTCAAGAACGAGCAACATTCAGGGAAGCATGCGAGGCCCATAGGCTTTTAGAAGATGACCACCAATGGGATACAACGATGGAGGAAGCAGTTGTGTTTAGGTCACCCGGAAAACTTCGAGAACTGTTTGCAATTTTATTAAGCACTTGTGGAGTGTCCAATCCTTTGCAGCTGTGGGATAAATATAAAGATGCATTGTCAGAAGATATCAGGCATAGGCTACAAGGTATGCAATCAGAATTAATTATTAATGAAACCTTAAAATTCATTGAGGACAAATTGTTTTCTATATGTGGTAAAAAACTGACTGATTTTGATTTGCCCTCACCACAACGTAGTGGAGAGTTAGGTAATGAAGTCTTGAGAGAGCTTAATTATAACATCGTGGCTTTAGAGTCATTTGTTAATGAAATGGTGCCACGGTTGCTGCCCGAGCAACGACACGTTTGTGATACAATATTGCAACGCATAGATAATGGAGACGGAGGGCTCTTCTTTCTTGATGCTCCAGGCGGTACAGGAAAGACGTTTGTGCTAAACCTTCTGCTGGCCCAAGTTCGCAAGAATCGCAATATTGCTTTGGCTGTGGCTTCTTCGGGTATTGCTGCAACTTTGTTAAATGGTGGAAGGACGGCCCATTCAGTGTTCAAACTGCCCCTTAATCTTACAAACGATGAAATTCCAACGTGCAATATAAGCAAGAGTAGCGGCCGAGGTATGCTTTTGCAGCAATGCAAACTCATTGTGTGGGACGAGTGTACAATGTCTCATAAGCGTGCAATAGAGGCATTAAACCGCAGCTTGCAGGATATCCGGGGCAACCGAGCTTTAATGGGTGGTTTGGTCGTTTTGCTTGCAGGTGATTTCAGACAAACTCTTCCAGTTATCGAGAGGGGTACACCGGCGGATGAAATTAACGCATGTCTTAAGTCATCACCGTTGTGGACAAAAGTGGAGAAACTTCATCTTACATGTAATATGCGTGTTCAACTTTTTAGTGATCAAGAATCTGGAGCCTTAGCAAGAAAATTACTACAAATTGGGGAGGGCAAATTAGAAACCGACGAAGATGGAAAAATTAATTTTACGAATGATTTTTGCCATCCAGTGGCCACAGAAGACGACCTTATTGCGCACGTTTTTCCAAATTTAGAAACTAATATTAATAATGTAGATTGGTTGTGTGAAAGAGCAATACTGTCTCCTAAAAATGAATCGGTAAATAAAATCAACAGTAAAATCTTGCACGTTGTTATGGGAGAAACAAAAGTGTATTCGTCTATAGATACTGTAATGACCACTGACGACAGTACTGCCTATCCCGTTGAGTTTCTCAATTCCTTGGAGTTAACAGGCGTGCCATCACACAAACTGGTGCTAAAGGTCGGTGTACCAGTTTTACTGATGCGTAACCTTGATGCTCCAAAATTGTGTAATGGGACGAGGTTGCGTATCACTGAACTGAGAGGAAACGTTATAAAAGCCAATATACTTACCGGTGCTGCAAAAGGAGAGAGCGTGTTCATTCCAAGAATTCCCTTAATTCCGAACAATTTGCCATTCCAATTCAAGAGGTTGCAATTTCCCTTGAAGTTGGCATTTTCAATGACTATCAACAAATCCCAAGGGCAAACATTGAAAGTGGCAGGAATCCATTTGGGTACTCCATGCTTCTCACATGGACAACTTTATGTTGCCTGTTCGAGGGTTTCAAGTGCCCAAAATTTACATGTATACACCGAAAATGATAAATCGTATAATGTTGTATACAGATCCGTTCTGCAATAAATCTTCTGGTAGCAGCCGTGCTATTTCTAAATTTCAATTCTTTTTTAATTTTTTGACAAGTACCTTCATCATGGTAAGGGAGTAAATACGCTGAACAGAAGACAGGAAGCATGTAATAAAACCCATTAAAAAATAAGAAATGTATTATTTACTCGAAGGGAAGCGTCCACAGGATAGCGGGTGACAGGCCACCTAATGATACTCAGTTCGCCTATAAACACCAGCAACATCAGATGAAACGCTTATGTTACGCTTGCTCAGACATTTCTTTGTAGAACTCCATGTCAAAGTGCACTAGGAATGTTGCATACATAATATCGGTTAAAATTATACGGATTGCTTTGTAAAACCATTATTCTGCGGGCGAAGCCGCGGGCAAAAGCTAGTATAATTATATTATTAACAAAGCCGCTTAATATTATACGCTTAGATTCTCATCAATAAACAGAGGGATTCGAATAGGTGTACAAAATATTTGAAAATATGTATAAAAATAAATATAGGTAGATACACTATAATAACGATCTAAGAATCGTAAACTTTTTATAAAATAAGGAATATTATAAAATAAGCAGTGTTAAGCGATTTCGAACAAGAACACTATTATAGCGTTGCAGTTGGTATACCGCAAATGATTTCTTGGATTATTTTCTTTAACCATACCTATTAAGAGAATGAAAAGAGGTTTTAAAAGCAATCGTTCCTTTTTCAGCTCTCAAACGTTTCATTTTATCGTACACTAACTTCTAATCAAACAAGTTTGTGGCTTCAAATAGCGGCCGGTTGCTGATCGAAATGAAAGAAGTTTTAGTTTAGTTACCGCAATTCACCGCGCGATGCCGGTAGTTATTGCATTCCTTCAATTTGTAGGACGTAGGGTTTTACTGAAACATTTGTGTGTCAAACTTAAAGTTTGAGCCATGCCAGCGTGTATAATAGGACTTATATATTCGTGTGACGAGTTGTTTTGGAGCTTGAGTTCAATGTAAGAACAGTAATTTCGTGTATTAAACGCAAAATATCAAGAAAGTAAGTTTGATCAACTTCTTAAAAATAGATAAAGGCAATATTATAGACTCAGGTTTCAAATATGTATGGCGTATCAATATTTCATCCCCTTTATTATTTAGTCTTCATATACCTAGGTAACATTCTAAATATGCTTACTAGGAAAATAGCAAGATTGTGTCTTATGCTTATGCTCGATATCATCTGTATTCTACGTTTGTGCAAATTAGCTGTTTATTGGATAGCAAGAAAAAATATAGAAATAATCATTGAATGGATAAAATTTTACACTCTGTTACTATTATTACTAGCTTTGACTATAAAAGGGACATTGTATTAAAAGAATGTTCTTAGAAAACAATAGGTTCTTGGAAGTTGATTTCTGAACATTTTCTTTGTGCCTATTTAATGAAAGAAAGCTTTCTAGTAATGTCTGCTATTTGTAGTAATCTAGTAGTTGTTTGTTCTGTGGAAAAAGGGAACTTTTTTACTTAGGAAACGATAAATAAGGCACGAGATGAGGAATAGGCATATTTAATTAGGTGTCGGAAATCAATATTATTTTTGTCAGTTTTAAAATGCGAAACGATTAAATTATTTTACAGAATAATAATAATATTTTTTCCCTCTTTCATACGTATTTTTTTTTATCACTTTCATTACATGATAAAGCGGGGAAATAATTATCATTCTTATTTCACACTCTTTGTAATCAACATACTATTTAGTTTACCACTTTTTATGTGATCTGTATTTGTATAAAACAAGGATTTATTTTTAATTTTTCGTCTCTGAGTTTAACTGTAGACTGCCCAACATACTGCATACTTCATTTGGTGCAGTTACCAAAAAAATTAAGACTAGCAAATATGACCAAAATTAATAAACAAACGACCTTATGTTGTTACCAATAGGTTTCTTAATAGGCTGAACGACAAAAGCAATCAACGCTTAACCAGGAGTAAGTGGTACTCATTCAGCTATAAAACGGTATTGTGAATTTAGCTCCAAGGCTTAACGATTCCTAAATACCTATTTATTCCAGATGGTAATTGAATTGAGTTTACTACGCCTGTAATCTCTAGGCTTTTGGGTCGTTGGGAAATCGATTCAAAATTGATTACTGTTAGCGAAGTTTGGTATTTTGATATTCATATGAGTATAACAATGATTATGTCCGTTATGTAGTGGTTATATGCTTCAGACCAAAAAATATGATAGACTTAGTGTTCAGAACAAAAAAGTGAGGTAAAAAGTAATATAAACCTGAGGTACGTCTTTGTAAGTAGCTACGATTATATTAATCTTTTAAGCTTTATAAATAGGTAGAGTAATTTATGTATCTAATCCCTAGAGTTGCCTGCTTGGTAATTCCATTGAAACTCCATTATTATAAGTAGAGTTTGATTATAATGTAATCATGGGTATATTAGTAATCCTGGACCCCTGAATACAAATGATTTATGAGTAGTATCAAGTAGAATTTGAGAGATTCAAGTTGATGGATATATTATTATATTCATATTGGGCTGGCGAATTATTCACTATTCCATTAAAAGTGTCCGATTTCAAACGTCAGTCTAGATGTAGTCCTCTAGTCTAGAACCCTGTGATTAGTGACTGCGGTCAATTCTGAGCGCTATTTTTGCTGATGATTTGAACGAGGATTTATACAGTTACGTCGATATAAACATGTAACTTGGCAGAAATCGGCCGCTCTAAATCTGTTTTCTTTAACAAAGCAAACAGCGCGGAAACTTGTGTTAACAAGGCCATCCACGATCGCCCAGATTTATAGAACAAACGTGACATATGATCAATATATCGTGGAAATTCAAGCTCTCCTAAGCTTAGTGCCACATTCTATTTCCATAAAATTGAACATGGAAGCACCGATAACAAATAGTCGTTCCGACTCGTTCGCGATTGTTGTTCGGTCGAGATGCCTTGGGCGGGTTCCAACTGCTGAAACTGTGCAGAAATCCCAGTCCTTGATCCAATTTCAAGGTTCCTTTTACCAGTGATATGTGACAAATATTTATGTGAGGAACAAATGTTTGTTCCTATCGTGGTTGTTTGTTTCTCACATGTTTATGCTCATGGTATCAGAAGATCTTATAAGGAGTTTTCCCGAGGGTACAGGTGACTGATGAGCAGATGGACTTAGTAGGAGACCAGACATGTTATTGCCAGAGAAATCGTTGTACTAACCTTGTCTGTTATTTATCAGGGTACACGATGATAACATTTTTAGTTTGTTTATTAGGTAGAACTTAATTTTAGAAGATTTACTACTACTTACTAATATTATAAATGCGAAAGTAACTCTGTTTGTCTGTCTATCTGCTACGCTTTCACGCCTAAACCACTGAACCGATTTTGATTAAATTCGGTATGAAGGTAGAAATTAACTTGGAAAAGGACATAATAGGATACTTTTGATCGCGAAAAACCGAATTCCACGCGGGCCAAGCCGCGAGCGGAAAAGTAGTAATCTATACTAATATATAAAGCTGAAGAGTTTGTTTGTTTGAACGCGCTAATCTCAGGAACTACTGGAACGATTTGAAAAATTCTTTTAGTGTTAGATAGTCCATTTATCGAGGAAACTTATAGGCTACATAACATCACGCCATGATGAATAGGAGAGGAGCAGCAAAATAAAATATTCTAGAAACGGGAAAATTACGCGGGCGGAGCCGCCGGCGACTTCTAGTAATATATACTTTCCTTAAAAGTTCGAGACTAGACCCGGATTAAGATAATTCTATAATCAGTATTACTTATGAAGATAATAATTTGTGAAATTGTGTCGTACATGGTGCGTTGGCCGGCTGCCAGCTATTTTAATGACATATGGCGCCAAGCTTAAGTAGCTATATTACTTACACTTTACATGTTGTTAAATAGGATAAATTCAGCAATTCGATCAATTGCACGGTATATTACCTAAGGACTCTCTGGCCAGCTGCTAAAACGATCTTAAGTCTAATTAATTAGTATCAAAGAGAATTATTCATGAGATGTATATTCTATATTCACTGTTATAGTGTAAAATTATAGTTAGTGATAACGTTGCCTTAGGTTTAGTATTTCATATTGTTGATACAAGTTCTTAATGTGAGTAGGTATGACTTAGGGAAAGTAAAGCCTTTTTTGACGTGAATACGTCTTTAAATTTGCTACCTAATGCAATCCTAAGAACCTTGTGATAACAAAATCGAGGATTACAGTTTAGCGTTGAATTTTAGAATCTATACTCCACATCCAAAAATGTATTATACCACTGGATATAATAATATACTAATGGATCAAAAAATTAATAACAATAAGCAAAAACAGTGAAAAGTCGCGCGCGGTGGAGGTGTAGGTATGCGCCGCCATTTTGAGAAAAAATAACCTGTAACATAAACGTATTCACGTAAATAACACAGCCGTGTCCATAACATAGCTATACCCAATTTTTGCACAGATTGACCTTCTTATATTATGGTAAGCGATCATCGCTTCATTTAGACATTTATAATTGTAACTATGTGTATTATTAGCAGTTTTTATTTTTAGGTGATTTTATTAAAATTTACTCGAAGATATCCACAATATTTTTGAACGATCAAGAGGAATGAACTAAAAGTCTTCAGTTACAAAGAGAGTATTGAGGAATCCTCTTCAATTTAATCAAACCTGAGTCGTTATATCTCAAAATGTAGCGTTTCCGTAAAAAAAATATTTATAAAACGTAGATATATAAGTTCCAGTACGAGTAACATTCAATATTTGTTCAAAGCTTTACCCGTTGACAACGTAACGAGGTTACGAGTTGACTGAAGTACTTTGGAGTCAATTTTACCGATGGTGCCTTTTGCGAAAATAACTCGGTCTTTATTTACTGGATCATGTTTGTAAAAACAATTGATAAATAGATACCTACACTGTTATAGCCTAGCCCCATAATAGTATTCCCTGTAGAGTGGGTACAATAGACCTGTGGGAAAAGAAAATAAAATTGTAAAACCCTTTGAACAGTTAATTCGATATGATAATATGTCAATAGACGAGTTTACACAAACATGTTTACATACAAAAACTAGTCATTAATTGAAAACAATAAATCTGACTGCTAAAATTTTACATTAAAATATTATAGATATAGCTGTCACTTCTAAAATGGAGACGAATCCAATACATACATTGATTTGTCAAATCGTTTGGGCTGTAGCGTGCTAAAGAATGAACATAAATATTATAAATACGATACACAGACGAAAGCTCGATAAACATTACCCTCCCTACCTCCCTAGCGTAGTCGTGTAAAAGTGAAAGTTCACAAGTACCTAATATGCGGTGTATTCGTTAAAATAAACAACAAAATTTGTGGGAATAACAATAAGTATCTAATTAGACATAAAAGGTAATGGCTTGTGGGAGCCGTTGGGCGGAAAAAGCAGAATTTTATTCAGTCACCATGTCTCGTTGGGACATTACATTAGCATTCACGTAGTTTTGGATGCTTTCTTAATCCAGGTTGACTAAAATGGTCTATAAACTGAATTTATACGGGGCTTTCAAACATTACAGCCAGAAGATCCACAAATTAGGTGTCTTTGGAGTTTCACCCAATAAGTTAGACACTAAGTACGAAGTTTGTAAGTGTTTTTAGTAGTGATAGTTATAGTAGTAACTTAACTGTTTCTTGGGATTTACTAAGACTTATTTTTTAACAGTGAATATAAAATTCTCTGACCAAAAAATATACATAATTATAGACGCGGTGTTCCGAACAAAAAAATGAGGTAAATTTTTTTATATTTTTTTGCGATCTGACATGTCACCGAGCACGGTCTGCCGTGATAAGTACCGGGAAACGTTATGTTTTTTTCCTACTACGTTTTTGTGTTCCGAAAACTGAGTCTATATATTTTTTGGTCTGTGGTAAAATTATGTTACACAGTTTTAAATTGGCGAGCTCTATTTACGGACGACATAATTGTGGTATAATTGTCTTATTCTTCAACTCGCGTCGCAGCGAAAATGCAACTCAAATAAAAAGACTTCGTTACTACTGCATTCACTAAATTATTCCGAATATAGTAAGCACATAATTTTGGCGTTACGATGCCCCGTCAAAAAGTCGCAGCGACATTTTGTCGTATCGTTGTCACAATATAAACACAACGTCGACTGCTTATTACAAACTTCAGCTAACTTTGCAGTTAGACAACGTTTGCGTACAAAGTGAAGGAGAAACTGCTAACAATGCGCACGTGACTGTTACTTTAAAGCACCCCTTTAGCGTTACAGATAACGTTACGAAGCGTTACACTTCATTTTCATTTAATCCTTATCATAAACAATGTATCGAACATAAAACCTTACGAGTTACATTGCGTCAATACAGAGATACGATGTGATACATTATCTCGGAAATTTTATCTTGGATACGCGCCAGTGGATTTTATTCATTTCTTGTAGACACAGTCACGGACAAACAAACGTGCGAAAATGAATATAAATCAATTCTTATTAACTTGATATATATGTATTATCAAGTATTTTAAATCTCTGCCGTTTTTCTTCGTCCAATTTTTCGTTAGAGAGTAAACAGTTAAATTACGGTTTTACAGAATGTTACCGTCAATGGCGTTCGTAAATTAACGACGAATGACGTCACTGCCATGTTGCCTTTAGAAACACGCTGGCGTGGTTTCGTACAACAATGTACTTGACCATGAATGTAACTTAAATAAGTAAGGTTGGCTATAGACGTTCTACTTGAAGTTCGTCACTACGGCATTGGACCGCTTTTTAAAGTAACCTATTGAAATTACCAAGTCACTACTTGAAAAATTAGAGTAGGTAAGCTGCGTTTTCACAGAATGCGACAAACGACAGATAGAGACTGAGGGAATTACGTTTGCCGCAATGGTACACAGCATTAGTAAGCAACTGCTTAAAACTGTCGCGCGTTAAGTTTACAAACGATCAAAGTAACATTTATTTTGTTACAAATTATAACAACTGCCAACTGTTGCTGAGATCTGTCGCTTGTCGCATTTTGTGTAATCGTTCCTTAATGATATTATTACATATTAAAAAAATTACGTAAATATTTATACTCTGATTTTATTGTAAATATACAAATTTTTGGAAATCTCCCTGATAAATCATGTAAATAAATAATTTTACGAAATGTTATTAATTGCAGGAACGTCAGAACATTTCTCACTATTTTGCTATAATTCAACTGTTCTGTAGGCATTTCTAATCATCCATACAACCCTGACGAGCCATAACACAAGCGAACATAATGGAAATTTAGATCAAGATCCGTACCTAATATTAATACACCCTTGTCGCAAGCGTTGGCGATTTTCAGGCCTAAAATATATTAATTTTAGACACTAAATTGTGTATTAAAGTATAATTATCTTCTTCAATGTTTTCTTTAATATCAGTAACCTTTGGTTCAAAGTTAAAAAGTCAGAATGCTTCAGTATTCAATAAGCTGCGTTGTAAAAATTGCGCGGTGAAATTTTTCAGTCCGGGTTTTATCAAATATGAGAATAGTTATAAAATTGGGTGGGTACTTATTTATTAATTAACAATAACCATGACGATGTATTTTAGAATTTTATTCGGCTATGCGCATTTATTATCGGTAGATAATCTCGAAGTAGTTATACACTCTAAAAACATTACGCTACGTGTGGCGCTGTCGGGCAATACACAAACTTTAACGTTTCCACACACGTGCTATTATGTAGAAATCGTTCAATAGTAGCATGATTTTGTGCATAATTATATTGAGCACGATTGTTATTGTTTCATGGATTGATATAGTAATTAATAATCACTCCTTTACAAAAAGAATATGACTAAAATGACTGTATGTGTCTCTTTGGATCTTTGATTTTGTTTTAGTATTTATAGGAGACGTAAGAATAAATGAGTTACATCTTATGTAGTCGATATCTTTAATTAAAATATTATATAGGTAAGTTTATACGACTAATTTCCCCGCTATCTTCTCTTTCCTTGCACCGTGCCATTCAATATGGTTTCATTGTACACATGTTGTTAGGTTGAAACTAACCAGATTTGTTTTTCATAAATTTATACGATAGTTACCCGTACCCATAGTTCCGAGCTGCAATTTTGTTCGTTATTCCACCGTGATTTTTGTTTGAACTAGGTACGTTTGTACGCGTTACGAAATGATTTAAAACTACAGTCTGGCGGGTTTACTCATCGCAAACCTTGAACGTGAAGGAAGGATACGTAAAAGTACTAAGACTAGTTATTTAGCACTAAAACATTGTGACCGGAATGTGCTTTTGACGAGATAACGACATGTTTGAATGCTGATTTAACATTGCATTTATAGTAGATAATTAATATTTAATGATTGTAATTAGAGCACGTAAAAGCTTAAGCTATGGGCTTATTTTCAAGAACAACTATAGTGGAACTGTACGAATCCGAAATTTGACATGGTTAAAGTTTACACGGAGAAATGCAGAAAGGTACAAAAACATTATAAGAATAGGGTTGTTGACAATTTTTTTTTTATAATGTTATATTAAAGTATAGTGATATAAGTACATATAAAAAATATTATTTCTGAAAAAAATACAAGATATGACCGAAGATTTTGCATTTTAAAATTTTAATTCAAAAATTAGCGCCAAAACGACCATCCAATGTCGCCGCCATTATGATGACGTCACTCCATTGTGTCAATCTTGTATTCACTGTATTTACACGACACAACACACTACCACATTCACAGAACGCACACATTTGACAGCGAAATTACTCCTAGATAATGTCACTGTCACTGACATGACAACTTATGTACAAGACTGACGTCACACGATGAATTTTTCGTTTGAAGTCACGTGACATACAGATAAAAAAACTGAATTTATTTTTTTGCTTTTATAATAAATTAAGTGCTTTTTAAAATAAAATGGATGGATAAATATCTTATTATGATTATTACCTATCAATATAACCAAAAGTCTCATTTTATTTTGATTACTGTCAACAACTATATGTGTCATATTAGAATTACATGATATTATTAATATTTTAACAGCCAGAAATCTAATATAGTTTTTACTGAAATCAGTAAAATCGGTAATTCACGCATGGAGGTTAATGATAAATTGGTATCGACAATGTTTTGTGTGTCGTGTCAACAGCAGTGTACTCATACAGCCAAAATACAGATTAAATTATATCCCATTTAATTTCATCTGCGCTCCAATTTGTTCATGAAAAGTACGTTAATGATTTTCATTTGCGTCGGCGGGAATTTACTAATGGTTTTATTATTACTTAGCTGATAAATATTGAGTATTTAATATTGGGAGATATTACTTCATGGAATACAGATTGTGACTAAAATGTCCCTTTCAACTTTAATATACCTAATTAAGTCTTTTTTGAACTCCATTTTTAGAGAGATATAAAAATACTCGTAAATGGGTTAAGACTTGAAGTACCAATTTTTAAATAATGTAGTAATACTTGCTACCAAACTATGGTATGGTTTTTATACTAAGTAAAAGTATTAAGTAGGTCCCTGTCTAAATATAAAATAGATAAAATTATACACGACTTTTAGAAAGACATTTTACATTATAAGCCCTAAGAAGACAATCGATTACAACAGTATAGAATAACATCAATAAATTATAGAATACAAAAAATACAAGTAAAATTATAACAGCTTAATAAACGACTATATCTATTTAAAAAGGATATGGATTAGTGATGAGCTTCAGGCACCAACTTCTAGGTCTTGTGTCTTGTGTCAAGTACCGGAGAGCGACCGGGGTGAATCCTGGGAACGGTAGACCCTGGTCCCCAGAGCTCTCCGTA
>LGAG01000184.1:344711-356160 GCA_001278395.1 Lerema accius
TATTTCTATGGTTACCGAGTAAGGATTCCTGACATTTTAAATTAAATTGTCGTTTTATGTTTAGCAATTATATTGATTTTGAGGCGATACGAAGTTCGCCGGGTCAGCTAGTGTTTATATATAAAAAGAAAAAACCTTTCCTACTCGTACGTGCGTAATTTCATCCTGGTGGTTGCAATCTGATTTGATAGATGTGTGTTAACAGGGTCTCTGGATGGTTAACATTTACAATTGAACTAGATAGGTGGCGTTGTTGTCCAGTTACTTCAAGGGTCAGCAAAATGTCTTGGCTGTAAATCACTTTATAAGTTGTGTGTCGAATTCCTGGATTCTACGAGGCCATCCATAACGAGATTTATTCCCCGTCGGCTCTCTCATAAAAAGATATTTAAAGACATTACAGACCCTTAACTGGTAGGATACTGAATCCAGTAATCAAATTTTGTTATAACCCAAAACACGAAAACTCTGTCGTATTTATCGTATTAAGTTTAATGGGCAATCCACACCGCACTTTTCAGAAACTTTACGTCGAGTACATACCTCGTAAAACAGTTATATCATGGTTTTCGTACCCAGTGAACTTCAATTCCTTTTCTCGAAAACAATTTGGACACTGAATAAAGTTGCCCTCTTCGTATTGTGGTATAAATTGCTTCGTCGTAAAAATGTCAGTACCGTTTCGGGGCAATAATCGCGCCAATCAACTTCTTTCAACGATAAAAGAAATCATACAAAATTGCAATAGCACTGCAACTGAAAAACGAACATGGACTTTTTAATTCAGGCCGGTGAAATAAAGAATTGTTGCTGTAGCTT
Source organism: Lerema accius (assembly GCA_001278395.1). Taxonomy (NCBI): domain Eukaryota; kingdom Metazoa; phylum Arthropoda; class Insecta; order Lepidoptera; family Hesperiidae; genus Lerema; species Lerema accius. The sequence continues at coordinate 345,531 of LGAG01000184.1, forward strand.
TTTGTTTCTTGAATTTAGGTCGTTGTTGATTGTTTGAATAAGCATTTTAAATGGGTACCTACTTACGATCCTTGTATTTTACGCTGATATTTCGATTCTATTGTATGTCACAGTTACGGCTACACTGTGGTAGAAGGAAGAAACTTTTGACAGATGACACTAATGACAGATAAGGCTGTCAACTTTAAGTCTTCATTAATTACAGTCTAATAAATATACACTCACACCGTCTCAGTTTTCGTTATAATGGTGTTTCTTTTTTTCAATAGATGTCGCTGAAATTTAATGCATAACATTGATCCTATCTATTGGCATACGTCACACCTCTATGAGACCTATAAGGCGAACCCTGTATGTAAAAATCTTTACGATCATTATCTTCATTGAAGAAAGTAATAATTAGTTCCTAATACACATAATTTTTTGAAAATAAGAGGTGCCTGCTTTGGTATGAACCAATATTCATACCATTAAGTTATAACTTCATCTTCAAATAGAGAATTAATTGTCACGTAATTTTTTCTTCCGAGTTCATTACGACTACGGGAAAATAGGTCGTTATTAACAATGTTTTAGACTTGCCATTTTGTTGCTTGCTCTCAAAAAGTACGAGAATAATCAACTTTTATGATGCCTCATTACCGTTCGTTTTTGCTCATTTTATTTGCCTCTGGACCTGACTAAAATATACATTTGCAGCATAATAAAACCGCTTAGTCGGAAACGACTACTACAACGGTGACATGTGGCCAATTAACCTTAAAATAACATGTCTGAGACGATTAAGCATCATGTAACGAGAAAAACTTCTTTGATGTCCATTTATATCATTTACTCTTCATATAATTAATTTCGTACTAATTTTGCAGCATTAGCATAATATGCAGTTTCAACAATTAACATTATTAACAAACCCACTAGAGATTTATTTTAAATCATCTCAAAATGTCAAAGGCCATGATGAATGAATATGAATGATAACTTCTCAAAAAAACTAACTTCGCAACAGACTAACTTAGCAAAACTATGTGTCATATTGCTTAACATTTATCATCATAACATACATTCTATGTCCTTCACGTAGATTTCGACTACTCGTTCACCAAAGTTCAGCTAAATCGATCCAGCAGTTTAAGCTTGAAAAGGTAACAGGCCAACAAAAATACTTTTGCGTTTCTAATCAAGTGAGATTTCTGTCAAGCATCAACTTCGGGTAACTGTGTATGACTTAAACCAACATGAAAAACATGAAAATTCTACGAGAAAGAATTTGTTACTTCGAAAAATCTTGAACAGGTTCATTTCTTCCCAACTTAAATTATATGCAACGTCCCTTTTCACTACACAAAAAGTTGTCGAAACTTACAAGACTTGCTTATAAAAACCTTTCAGGCTTTTGTGCACACTTAGCAACTTTTTCTTTTCTTTTACATTAGGTACTACATTAGTTTAAGCCTGAAAAAGGACAATTTATGTTCCTTTTTTAAATTTTAAACGAACTCTATGCAGCAAACTTTTTATCCGGCTAATATATATTTTTTCGTACGCTTAAAACTTTTAATACAGAGACCTTTTGAAATAAACAAGAAAACAAAAAAGTATGTATACGTATCTAGTTTTGTTTTTTCATTTTCACGCACATAATATTGTCTTTATTAAGTTAAAGTTTTTACAATACGAAAATTTTTGAATCGTAGATATTTAAAATGAAGATATTAAAAACATGGGCTAGCTATACATTTATTTTTTATTGAAAGCAGAGCTCACACAATTGTACTTTTTATGAAAAGACAGAACACAGTAGTCAGATAAATTACCTTGTTCGTAGACAGTTGACATTGAAATCTTCCAGCGAAGTATATCGACATGTCTATAAATCTATTGCTAGACACTGAGTTATGGTGAAATTTGGCCACATAGCAGGTCTTATAATTTAATAATACACCATATAATAATCTGTTTGATCTGTTATCATTTCATTACAAGGTCCATGTCATGTTCTGTGTGTTTGTGTACGTACGGCCTTGTTTGTGTGTGTTTGAGCTCGCGAACATGTTCCGCATTTGATTTATGACTCCGCTGTTACCGACCGCCTGGATACGAATGAAGTCGTTAGTTTGTCACGCAAATGATTGATACTGTGCTCGCTCCAGTCTATTTACATAGCTTTATAACTAATATGTCTTTGCAGGCCAGTCGCGCTTTGATCTTACGACTAGGTTCTATTACGACGCGTGTAGCTTTAATTGTTCTACGAGTATGTACTCGTATGCTAAAATAGCTTTGTATTTCTGAGTAACGAATCATTGTTTTTACTCTATTTTTAAATTAATATGTGTAGTGATTAAGTTGGAATCACTTTTTAGACATTAAAGGCACGTATATTTTGAGATTTTTTGGAATTTGACATAGTTAAAGTTTACATGGAGCAGAAGTACAGAAAGATAATACTTGTATGTACCTATTAGTAGTTTGTATGTGTTATACATTAATTTAGGAAATAAAATAAAAAGCCCACTAGCACACTACGTTTAATACACAGGCCATACGGGACACAGAACAGAGCCCTGTTAAAAGGCTTTTGACATTAACTTTGACGTCTAAGCCACAAATATCAAATATGTCTATAGTCTTTAGTTAATATAGAAATTTTAAATTAGACAAAAAAAAATGTAAAAAAACCTCATAGGCATCAAATAGTTTAATTGCGAGTAGGGATTTTCTATTATAAACGCTAACTCTATTTGATTATTATACAATGCTTTGACAATTCTGCCGCAAACGTTAGAACGTTTATTATTAAACAAATTTCATTATAACTGTGTTATTCATTAAAATAAATGAATATGCAATTTGTAGTGTTTCCAGCGAGGCTTGTATTAACGGATTTTGTAGTACATACCGCCGCTTCTCATTAAGGGGAGTGGTTTTGGCAAACACCGTAGAGGTACGCCAATTAACATTGTTGAGTATGTCGCGAACCGACTGTGAGAAATGTCAAGAAATTTCATGAAAATGTATTGTGTGTGTAGTTTCATGAAACTGTAATTAGTTGCAAGTTTATGAGTTGCGAGTTGTGTGTTTGTGAGTCACGAGTTGTGAGTTTCAACGGATGTGAACGAAGTTTGCTTCTGTTTTGTGAGGAGTAAAGCGGAACTTTTATTTAATTTCATACATGAAGGTGGATCTAACTGTTGAATTCAACAAGCGACTTAAAAATTTAAGGGTATGTCAAACTCCTATGTCACGTCAAATTTTGAAATCCTTCAAACCGTTCAGGCTTTAGTATGCGAAAAAATGGATACGTACTTTACGGACCCGGGAAAAACATTTAAGCAAATTTGGGGAAAAATAGATACGGATAAAAATAAAAACATACTTAAAGCCGCTATAAAGAACTACGTACATTATCGCTAATAACAGTGCACAATACATTTTATATCCGTCACAGTGGATGTAATTTTAATATTTTTCAGCCAATATTTCTTTGCAACATATTCGGGCCAGAGCTAAAATTATTGTAGACGTAATTTTATTTGACCAAGCATCCGGGGAATGTTCATAATGGACATAATACGGCGGCTGGGCCGTAAATATCGGATTCGACAGCGGTGGAGTCGAATTGTTACCCGACGTACAAAGCAGAGGTTATCAGAATGTAAGGTTCTTACTGAATGGAAATGGAAAAATGGCAAGAGGTTTATTTTGTCATGATTCATTTGACCTTTCTTTGTCGAAATACGATCTGTAAATTTTAGGCTCCGTATTAAGTATTACGCGTTTTACACTTCTGTATTTGACTATTTATAAATTTCAGTGTTAATCAAAATTTACCTTTCTAATAATACATGCTATAGAAAGAATTCGGTTTGTTTATTTTATGTGTAGGTATGTAGGGAAACTATGTCTTATTTTTTGTCCCAAAATACTGCTGACTTTTCAAAATTAGTTCGCATAACCCATTGTCGCGGGAACAATTGAAATCGGGTAGAGAGTACTGCGAAACGCAAACATGAAATCGCGTAACTGGACAAAAATGTAGCTGCTTTCACGAGCTTTTGTTTGATTTACTACGATGAGTTTTCATCTAAGGCTGGTCGTAAATCGATGCTTCAAGCTGTTGCGTGTAGTCAGCTTGAAGCAGGTGATTCATTTGAGCACGCAGACTGAGTCAAGCTCCATAGACTGTTTGAAGCAATTCATCTATAGGCAGCATATTCCTATTGCAATTTGTTTATACGCAGTTCATCTAACACGCAATTCAATTACGGCTTGCGTATGAACAATGATATCCAATACATAAAAAAATGTAGGCAAAAGAATAATCCCGCAATGAACAATAAAAAATCATATAAAATGTAGCAAAGTAGATTCAATGCTTCATGTTGAATGTCGGCTTAATGAGAATGTCAGGCTTAAGTTGCGGCATTGACTTTATACATGTTCGACCTGAATGCGTTATTTAAATAAAAGTATTCCAATCATTTCCATTTGAAAAAATATGTAAAAGCTGACCATTCAATGGTGAAATTGAAAGTAAACGTTTGTTCAGTAAAAATATTGCACTGAAACTTTTTCTCAATGCCGTTTTCATTTGTTTTTGAACCTAAAAAAAAGTTTTTACTGAATTTGTTTATACATCATAGTCTTGTTTTCCTATGTGTGTCAACTATTTTAGTTTTAACATTCTCGACTATTCAACAAACTTTAATGCCCATAAATATAAGGACATTCACCATTAGTTGTCATTATTCATGAAACTATACAAATGGGAATAATTGTAACTGCCATTCGGCGATGGTACCTTGTGGGGTGATTAAACAGATAATCCGGCAACGGGTGAATAGGGACAGATGCTAATAAGCCAGCGTTTCACAAATTTTTCACCAGTCCAAGTTTTATAACATTGATTTATAATTTATTTGGAAAAAGGTACGTGTCTTTTTAAAGACTTTTTAAAGTTGTCCTTTTCGACGCGACTGTTTAAAACTACTTAAGGTGTTGGGATATTATATATGTACGTATGTATGTATGTATGTATGTAAGTAATATGTACTCTTCCACGCTGGCGGAGGGATTAATGGCCGACCCGAGTGTCGGAGGTTTTTGTACCCCTAAAAGTCCTTCCACATGGCTAACGATTGTTATCTAATAATAAAGATTAACGCCTAATGTGCACTCCGAAATACGGAACGCCTAAGAAATTTTGCAACTAGCAAACACTCATCTATTTTCCAACCGCGACGCAGTAGCTTAACTTCGATGATCCCTTAGAATCGAGAAAAGCCGCTGAGATATAAGCGCTTCTTCTATTCAAATGACTTTAAGCTTAATTCCTATGTTACGGTAAGTTCTGATTAACTCTGGATAATTATGTAACTTAGTTGCCTATTAAATCTTACCTTGAAAATAGGCATCCATGCGTCAATTTCAGAATTTCGGGAACATTATTGGATGAGTATGTATTAGTCTCTATACGAATAATTACAATTTATGTGTATAGCCGGCGATGAGTAAATATCAGTCATTGACATGACATACTAATGATACTAGTATGAGCCGCTCTCGTTGACAGAGTAATTAATCAACTGTGAAGTATGTATGCTTTCTAAATAGCATTATTGACAAAAGGATTAAATATAGCTTATAGCAGTAATACCAGCTTGCAAAAGAAAAAATCTTTAAGAAAGTGTTAACGATTTTAATAAGATTTTATTTTTATTATTTAGAGGTTGAAGACCTATAAATATCTAAGTATAGTCAAAAGTTTTTAAACTTAAAAAATCAAAGACTTTTGAAATTAACGTCTTTTCAAATATTGAATTTCCCATTTATTATCCGGTCAAGTGGAAATCCGGAAAAATAATTTATATCTTCGACTCAAATACACAAGTATTTTATCAGATTCTTTTATCTCTTTAGAGACTTATTTTGAGACACTTGACATCTTATTATTACGAAGTTATTTACCGCCTAACAACCCAAAGAAATACTTTGACATAGAAATCCTTTGCGAGCGAAACTCTCACAGATTTGGTACAAAATTGTTACTTATTTTTCTGTCTTTTGATATAAAAGTACGCAATGGGTTTCTTTACACGACGAGAAACTCAGACGTTCTTGTGATGGTATGGTTGAAGCTCAATTATTTTTTCCTTTTAAATTATCGTGTATATCGTGTATAGAACATACTTACTCGTACCTATATTTGTATTCAGTAATTATAGTTAGCTGCTAAAGGACTTTCCGTGTTCCAACTGAGGTTTCAAAGATTGTTTTATAATTGTTTTTCTATCTTTTCTTTTTATTGGCCATCGGTCATGCTTGCCATGGCTGATATCTATGGATGAAACTGACCACTGACTCGCAAGTCAAACCGAAAACCCCGTTGACAGACAATTGGCATGAACATTGACATCATTTTGTCAGCGAGGGATATAGCGTCCATAGTCTATTGTGTCATATAATGAGTTATGGTCACATTTTGACCACATAGAGGGTCCTGTAGTTCAATTAATTTTCAACCTAATTACCCATAAGGTTCAGGTCAAAGAACAGAGCTTATTTTTTTATGCTCCAGGTTGCCGGGTGGGTACATGCTACGAAAGAGTAAATAAACAACATTCATCATTTGCAGTGAATGACCTCTTCGGTAAATTTAAAACGAATTTTCTCGAAGACTAGCCATCTGTTAGGTATGCGAACGGCGGCCATTGTAGCATTCCTGGTAAAGGTTAGCCCGAATTGATTAATCATTACTATAGCTGGTATAATATACATTCGTGATACATTGTAGAGAGAAAATTTACATTTTTATGAAGACTAATTACTACCTAAGTTATAATATATAACCTAAACTTTTTAATAGGATGTTTGTGCCTCTTAGTTTATAAACTAGTTTTACCAGGTATTTTATCAAAAATTCATAACTTAAACTCATTATATAACCAGTTGAAATGAACATAATACATGGTGTATATTTATTTAAATTTTATAACCTATTAAACAAAACACTTAATAATGATAAATATTTCCTGCCTACAAACTAATTCCTCCGTTCATAATGAAATAGGCAACTGAAATTATTGATTTATCGTGTTACAAATGGGGATATGTTAAACTTCGAAACGATCCTGATTGTGACAACGCAATTATAACTTCAAATAGGTACGAGTTGGTACGCTTGGATCTTGTTTGAATTGATCACAAGTCTTTATTAATGTCAGTCGGTTATTACCTGTCGAGTTTTCGGGAACGTTCGCTTTATATGAGGCAATATGGCTCGTAGTGGACAGGTTTATGAACAAGTAATAAAAATTTGCTATCATTTATTTCATGCCAAATTTTACTGTAAATCGAATTGGAATATTCCGGATTGTATTTTGGTGTCATTTTAGTATGTACCTAATAGAAAGTAGATTCGATAGTTAAAAGAAAAATTACACTATAGCGTATAGAAACGTTAGGGTCTGAGTCTGGAGGCCTTGCTGCCACAGGATTGAAATGTAGTTTATACTTCTATCACAGGAGGTTGCATCCAACATTTATCATCATCATCAATCCATTCAAACATTCATCCATCCAATAATAATCAATCAGTACCTCAAAACCCTGTTAGTCTTTTTATTAAATTAAGTTTGTGAAAATGTAACTTCAATTGCCAATATTTAAAAAGACATGTAAAACTTATAACAAGGATGTGTTATGTTTTTTTAGTTGCAAGTCTTGCAAGTGTCCCAAAGGATTACAATAGAAAATAAAGTGTAGGTACCGCAACCAAACGCGATCTTTGGACTAAATAATTTTGAATGGCATGCCCTCGTTCCAGCGTCTCGTTGATGCAGATCAAAGTGGTATCACCACACAATAGGTTAACGTTATTTCGGTCCCAGACTGCCATACCAGACAGTGGCAGGCGTGACATACATTAGGTCTCAACTCATTAACGGCCCATTACTGGGTCTCTCCTCATAATTGAGGAGGCCTAGAGCATACTCCACCACGCTGCTTAAGTGCGGATTGGCGGAGGGGTTAGTGGCCAACCGAATTGTCAAAAAATTTTATGCCACCCAAAGGCCTCCGACATGGCTAACGATTATCACTTACTGGGACCGACGGCTTAACGTGTCCTACGAAGCACGGAAACGATCAAGTTTTTTGCCACTTTGCGGTCACCCATCCACTTACCGACCGCACCCGCAGTTACTTAACTTTGTCGAAACCACAAATAAATTTACCTTAGATAGAGAAGAAAATAAAACATGTAGATACTCCACCAATATAATTTCATCTTTCACGCTACTTTCAATAACGTATTCAGGGGATGCTTAATTAGGAGTTTAATTAATGACCTCTACCTCGCAGTGTCAAAACAACCGAATGCTTTTAATTGGGTAATTCAAAACAATGTCACATTTGATATTCCATGTGTGTTAAAATGTTCTGCCATTATGAGCCCTTATCGCATTTATTTTTTGTATTTATGCATGAAATTTACCATATTTCATATCATATTACCTATTTAATTTGTTGGTAAATTAAATTATTTAGTTTTTGCCTTAATCTCGCTGGCCAGTACAGATTGGCAGATTTCACAGATCTTCGAGAACTTTAAGGGAAACTCGCAGGCGTGCAGAGTTCCTCATGATGTTTTCCTTCACCGAATCAAATAAATTAGTTTCTAATAGGCACGTAACTTTTTGAAAATTAAAAAAAACACCTACTGTTACTACAACTTTCAGTACCGAACATTAAATATGTCATAACATGTTTTGCTAATAGTCTTGTAGTAACAAAAATAATCAAAAGTATCTATCTACTACTGCTTAAGAGCAAAAATACTTATAAAATATTCTTACTGTTCCTTTATGAGTAATTTAGTTCATCACATTGAATAAAATATTAGTTTAGAAAATATTATTATCGTAATTGATTAGTTCCTGTATTCGAAATGGTATTAGTTAGGTGAATGTTATGGGACAAATAATGGAGACTATAACGATGAATAGTTCTCACACGTGTTTATATAATTTATTTCTATTCTAGTTGTTATTTACTAAAAATTATTAACAGTATCACAAATTTCAATTCAGTACAGGAATCATTTACATACAAATTTTTCTTGACGTTTGATGCGGGTCGGTATTCTTCCATATAATGAATTATTTTCCGGTCTGTACTAACGCTTCCCTGACGCGGCTTATATTGTACAGTAAAATCTGTAAGTCACAGACCAAAAAATATATAGACTATCTTCGGAACAAAAGAGCGTAGTAGGGAAAAACATAACCTTAATAACAAATGATAACGTTTCCCGGTACATTTCTCGGCAGACCTTGCTCGACTTGCCAGACATATTCAGATCGTAAAAAAAGAAAAAAAATTTACCTCTCTTTTTTTGCTGTGAACTGAACTCTAGAGTCAGTGAATGCAATCAACCGAGTTACGCTGATCATACACGAGCATGTCAGCACTAGCAGTTTGAAGCAGTTGCATGCGATTCGACAATTATATACGATACACTAGTACCTTGAACCAGTCGTTTCCTACAAACGTGCACGTCGAAAGTTTCAAGTTGCTAGTAGCGATTGCTTGAAAAAGCCCGTGGATGACCAGCTTAAACGACGTCGCATCATTTATAACCGGATCCCCGACTCGTGCCCCTGCGCTATTAATGGGTTAAAGCCGACGAACTATCGATCGTAAAAAGTGTCCAAACACGCAATGATATGATTTATTCAGTAGGTCTATCTATTACAGACTATCATTAACTGTATTGTAAAAAATAGTCTATTCGGCGTTCGTTCGAAAACTAGATTTATATGGGATAAGGTTTCATGTTGTGGAACACAAATAACACATCCTTACTTTCTAATAATCAGAAACATACATTATGTTATCAGCGACATTTTTTTTTGCGTCACCTAGGAATCGAACGTGACACCAAAGGCTTTGTGAAATCTCTGCCAAATAAGTTATGATTAAAAGACAATTATTTTCTTACAGTTAATGAACTGTACGAGTAACTTAATGAATGGACAATGCAATCAACATAATCCGGATAATAACACTTTAATCCGCAAACTGCACAAAACACAAGAGAAGGTCAAACTCAAGTCCGCTTTGCAATTCTCATTAACTAGTGATGAACTGAAGCAACAAAGCAATATTTTGAAAACACAATTTAAATTGGAATTTCAGAACACAGTTTTAGTAAATTCCACACAATTGACATTTTAATCAATAATGGTTCTAGTTAAATATTGTAAGCGCATATAATTGTAACACTATTTGAGTACCTAGTGCATGATGTCGAACATACTCGTATTTAATTTCAACAATTAATTTTGATATATTGACCGTTCTCTTTATAATAATAATAATAGAACGAACCTAATTACGTTAGGCCTAAAATGATTAAACAATATCAACATTTTGCAATACTATTATGATATAGGTACTTACGTGAAAATCGAATATAATTATTGCACCTTAGAATTATTCTATGTATTGCACTCTTAGAATAATGTTCTATGTATTGCACTTTTCTATATAAGAACACCGTAGCGTAAGGTGAAAATATGAGTCTTCTTACTTCTTAAAATTGATACTTATATGGCTTTTCTTTAAC
>LGAG01000184.1:357083-367455 GCA_001278395.1 Lerema accius
CTATCATCTACACGGATATATAGACTGAATTGTTTCACGTGAATAAATTATGTGTTTTCACGAGCTTGCGATAAGTTTTGATGTTAGTAAGTAATGTCACATTGTTTTGGATGTTAAATAATTTGAGGTTTAAAAGACATTCGGTTCAGGTGCTTTTGGATAAGGAAACAAATCAATCTTCAATTGCATTAATTGTAAGTTTTTAAGATTTTCTTTTCTTAATTAAGTTGTTAGACTTGAGTATCTTTTATTATAATTTTACAATACTAGTACAAAACTACAGTTTTAATGTAGGTACCACTGTAATAAACGACAATCGTTCTAAGAAACCTAATATAATCCCTTGCTTCTGTTACATTTCCTACCTTTCGACAAAACTATAAACTACTAAACACATAAACAATAATAGATTCTACACCGATTACATCGATATTTGTATTCATTGCGTCGATAACACAAAAGGTTTAGTATGGGAGATGTAGTCTTCCCGATGTACTGATACGTATATTGAGAGAGTATACTGTTATCCGATCATACGTCGATGGCTGCAAAGAATAAACAGCTAACTACAAAATCTCTAGTTTCCAGGAGAGTATTTTTAACGCATAAGTTTGATGATTCTAACAAAAATAAAGGTAGCTTTTTAAAATTTGTATTACATTGGTAACTCAGTGATTGCGGGTTTTACATAAAAATAAGATTTAAAAAATGCAATTACTTTGTTGTCAATACAATATAAGGTAATCATGTAATATGGTATTTAAAGGAAAGTAATGAAGATCATTTAACCGATTTAACTGTAATTTATTAACAAAAATTCCCTAACTACTCGTCAAAATAGGCATAAAAACGAGTTTCAAATTAGACACATTACTAAATAAAAAGGATTGTGAATTAAATTATATAAAAAAGTGAATTTCGTAAAATGCAGATGTCGTGTTGTTCCGTGCAGCCGTCGATACGTTGGTTAATCTCACCGCTCAACGATCGCTTTGTCCGCTCTGTTTACTTTACGTTCTATTTTTGCTGTCCATCATCTGGCCATTGTTAGCGTGTGTTTACGGTGTGCCAGGACGGGCGTGCTTGTGGTCTTACGTGTCTTTTGTGATAGAGCACTGTATTTTATGTCCCAGTTCTGGACACTACCCAATAGGTAATTCATTAGAACATTCATCAACCAATTCAGCCGTAACTCTTTCTTCGGTCTGACTTTTCTCTTACAATGTAAGCGGTACAGTCTATAATCCATGGTTATAATTATCTGGATTCGCACATTTTACACTGTTCCATGTTCCACAAATGTCCTCGTGGACTGTACTGGCTGTAGCCCATCATGTTTGATGGACATGTCTATTTCGGCAGACTTCACACATTTTTGAATACATTGAGAAGAACCACCGATCCATAATGACATAGCTTGTTGGAGTACGCTTTCATATACTTGTCTCCTATTTTAATAGCTGAGTCCCGTACCCAGTAGTGGCCATTTATGGGTTGAGGCTTGAGACTTGAGACCTGAGGTTTGAGGTGAATGTTACGATATTAACCAGAGCAGATTACTAGACAATGTGTTCTCCGAAATGTAGAAAATAATGCTCGCTCATTCAGCTTCTACTCGTGCGCTGCCTTGCATAATTTTGGTGATCACTTCTAAATTCATAGAGCTACGAGAGCTAATGAACAAGAGAAACGTTCTGTAAATAGAACAATTAAAGTCCTAGACAGGTTTCTCAAAGCGAGACGAGAGTAATTACTATTTGGTTAACAGTGTCTGAAGTACTTACATTATAAGATTATTATTACAATAAACTAGTTAATACGTTACTAAAGTACATAATTATATTATTATCAGTAAGTGACAGCTGGAGGATAACATATAATTACAACAACGTCTGCCGAGTCAGCTAGTAAGGTATTAAAATTATTATAAAATAAAAAACGGACAGTCGTATGACATAGGGTTGACACTTGATAGCTACTTTAATTAGGGTTGTCACCTAATGTTGATATCAAATTAAAATATCCGTTACTGTAACGGACCTCAAACAGGACGACAGCCTCATTTGAGGTCGGTCTCGCTCTCAGATGTATTAATTATTACGAGTGTATTAATTGGGGAGGAAAGGCTCGTCCCGATACACTTATTACTTATACAAGATTGGTTTAACTAGTTTCACGGCAAATCTAACAGTATGAAATTAATATTTAATTTTTAACACTTATCAGCTTAACGTACCCTGAATGTTATTAATTCAGGCTAAAGGCCTTGAGATATGTTTACAGAAATTATCGTATACTATGAAATCGTGTATTTTTATCTACTATATTTGAGGAATATGAATTAGTTGTAGAAAATAACTCATGTAATAAAGATTAAATTACAAGTTATTTTTTATCGAACCATACATAGTTTAACTTTCAGATACATACATTGTCATGTAGTTTTGGAAAATATTTAAAAAAATGTTTTTTGCCACCTGTTCTTTTGAGTATATGTATAACACAGTTTAGGAGATTTTATAAGTTACATTAGTTTGACATTAGAACGCCTTAATTATATATGAATAGAGACAATAAATACACCGAGCTAAGCTCGGTACAATTATCACCTAATTATCGCAGAAAACCTGGAGATTCGTCCACATAAATAATTATATTTAGTTACGTACTAAATATAATTATGTACTCGTACTTCGAAAGCGGATGACTCGACTGTACTAAAATCCTGAAAGCTTTTAAACAACTCCACGATACTTGACATCGTTCCTTGGTACGTGAGCCTGCAACGTTTATTACGCGTGTCTGTTACGTATTTTTTTTCTGGTATATTACTCGTATTATTTTGTTTTGTTTCCACGTATCAGAAATACTGAACCTTTGATGTATTTATTTGACGATATTAATCTTTCATTCATATGAATCGATTCACGTTATACTTTTATATTTATAAACCTGAAGGAGAATGTTTATGGTCTAGAAAAAGGTCTAGAAAAAGGTCTAGAAAATGCAAGATGACTCGATTCAAATGGCGACTCATGCCGAACTGTCGTTCAAGGGTTCCTGGTACAGTTCTCGGTAAGGCGGAAGTTTGAATTATGAATTTAAATGTCTGTTTTCCGTCTGGACGCAATTCCTTTGTTCTATTTGTGTTGTCTATAGCTCCCACGACGCCGGGTATCCTATGGGCTATGAGTGCCTAGTGTTACTTTCATTCTAGTATACATTATCCGGGAGTATGACTAGTAGTAGTAAAAAGAATTGTCAAAAAATTAAACACGCAGGTAATTAAAAACTGAAATTCAATAAACTTTAACTCGTCAACATAATTTTAATGGCAAATCAGAATCTAAGAACAACATTGTAAATAATCATAAATGAAGACTAAATCTTAATAACAAGTACATAAACATCACAAGAGCATATAATATAACGACAGGAACAAAACTAGCGGGCGCGTGCTAACATTGCATTCCGAAGTTTCTAATAGTTTTAAACGTAGTCGGATCAATGAAATCGTTTGTTACTGCTGACTTACAGAAATAGAAACCTGGTGAAGTAAATATTGCAAGTAGAATCGGATTATACGTGGTTTTATTAAACGTGTTTGTTATTCATTGCGTTATATCTTGTCGTTCAGAATACCTTAGTGGACGATGACGAAGATGTTTGAGCAGTGTATGCTGATGTCGACATAGAAATCCTAGGCGTGCTATTTTACTAGTTAAATGAAGCTCAAGGTCACGTGGTAGCCTATGAAGAAGGCTATCTATAATAGGTATTTTTCTACGTGATTTGATCAGAAATGAGGAAATCCCTACACAAATAAGAGTAACTAAATCAAGCTCAGAAACTAATTAGGAAGAAACAGAGACGACGCGACTGAGGATGAGATGGGCTGGTAATATTACCTAAGAACCGTTTACCGAAGGGGAAGAAAGGTTTCCCAAAAAAGACTAGGCCTTAGAAAAGGGAGCAAAGGATGCCTTTCCTAGATTAAGTGATGACCTAAGAAAGACAGCCGCATTTGCAATCAGGGTTAGAACTTGTCCAACTAGTTAAAATTAGGGTAAACCTACATTTAGTAGTGGATTAATTAACGGAAATAGCAACCAAACGTGCCGATGAACATTAGTACATTACCCCACCTATTTGGTTTGGTATAGTTACCTTCTTATAACGAAACTAAAGTACCCAAAAAGAAACATTTGACTGTTGTGAATATCCGATGTATTCTTTCTTTATATCAAAGCTTTCTTTGACTGAGGGCAACTGTGATTCTTTCATTTGTTTGAAAGAGGATGCCATCTAATGTATGCGTGTGTTTACACAAACGCCGGAAAAATGCGAAACACAAAATAGACGAATTTATGTTTTCAAGGCCTCCTTTATAATCCACTGGTAATCGTATTATGACTGCACTTCTATAATTTTCTAAGGTCGGACTGTTTTCTAAAGGATTTCAAGTATATTTAACTGTATCCTAAACACTTTATTAATTAGGAGCCTGGTATAGAGAAGTATTGGAATTTACAGGAACTATTGCTAATCAGATACTGAGAAATTAATTACTAATTATGTTGTAACGATGTAAATGTTACCTAATTTATTTTTAATTTCATACTTATAATTAGTTAAAGTTTTGATTTTCGTTGTGTGAGCTGTTTAATTCTTTAGATGAAAATGAACAATTTGACTTTGACTTTCAAGGAGAAATATTGAGTGACCCAATTCCACGTCAGCAGACCGAGGTGTCTTGAGAGACTAACCAATTTATTATTAAATCATTGATCAGTGAAACTTGCTTGGTCGGCGTCTAACAAACAACTCGTTCGAGTTTGAGAGCCAATACTTTTTTTTACCTAACTTCGCAAGAAGGGTATCTAATGTTTTTCGAGTGTATGTATGTATGTCCATTTCTAAGACACGCATTTTTTTTTATTATGACTAACAATCGCCCGCGGTACTGCCCGCGTAATTTTACCGTTTTCGCAATATTTTTTATTGCTGCTCCTCTCCTATTCATCTTAGCGCGAAGTTATATAGCCTATAGCCTGCATCGATGAATGGACTATCTTACACTAAAATAATTTTTCAATTCGGTCCAGTAATTCCTGAGTTTTGCGCGTTCAAACAAACTCATTAGCTATTAATTCGCAGAATTTAATTTAAATTGTAGTAAATATAATTTCAACATTTAATTACATCATACAGGTATATGACGGTATATAATACCTATTATCGCAGGAATTAATTAAACTTCTACGATAGTTCCAATAATAATAACTCAAGGGATTTTCAATTTAATTGAGGCGCTCAATATTGTCGCTCATGAGTCGAATTATTACAATTAGTTAATCCGTAAACTCACATCCATAATAAATTATCTACTGACACATTTGTAGGTAGGAAAAGGAGCATTAATTCATTTTAGACTGGCATAAATAGGTACTGAACATCCTTATTGAAAATTGGTCCAGATATAACTAAAAATATGTATCCTGTTATTTTGTACCACAGGAAGATTGTGTAAAAATATGTGATTAATGAAAACATACCTATAGCCGGTTGTTTTTTAATTTATCTTATTTTTAAAGAAAATTCTTTTTTTTTTAAGTCGCTTTTGTAAATATATATTTAAGCAAAGCGATATGGAAGTGTTGAAATAATTTAAACATTACTGGACAAGTGTGAATAACATAAAAAAGTATGATTCCCATTACAAGGTTAACGTAAAACTGCGTACAAAATAGGACAAGTTAAAAAATGGACTGTAAAGTCAAAATAGTAGTTTAAATTAATTAATTTTTATTACTGTAAAGTCATAGTTTGCTATTCTGGATATTGAATTGCTGATTGAAAAGTATGCATTCTGTAGTAACTCACTCTTAGAACAAAATACTATACTATATATAGGGTCTCACAAATTCCTCCTTAACATTAATAAATGAATACTATATCCCATAAACCACAATTTGGCTTGACGTTATCTAATCTTGTCTCAGTAAGTTGTACGATATTATTGAAACTAAAACTTTCTCCCCAAATCTTTACTCGGTTGGCAAGAAGCCGAGAGAGGTCATGCGAACTAATAGACTGGGTACGGTCAGCATCAAAAGTAGATAACGTACATGTATACTAATAATATAAAGCTGAAGAGTTTGTTTGTATGTTTGTTTGAACGCGCTAATCTCAGGAACTACTGGACCGATCTGAAAAATTATTTGAGTGTAAGATAGTCCATTTGTCAAGGAAGGCTATAGGCTATATAACATCACGACGCATATACATTTTCACGGCATAATGTATTTTTAAGGCAAAGTATACTACGATAAGTATGCCGTGTTCGCTATTATTTAACTTGGAAACTCTTAATTTCAGTTGTAAGTTATTTTATTTTTATCAGCTTCTTTTAGTGCTGACTGTACCTACTGTATACGACTATACGCACTGAATAGTGAGGAGCAGGCTAAAAAATTTACAGTGTTTTAATTTATTTTTTCCTGTATTTATACGTTTCCTAGTTGTAATAACCTAGGAATCAATGTACCAAAATATTAAAAAAAATACTTGTAGGTGCTATAACAATAGGTAAATATTTTTAAAATAAATTACTTAATTTCTCATTGGATTAACTTCAATAAAATTATGTTAACTTGCTTAGAAAACATAATATAATAACCTTTATGAAATAATATAACCATGCCATATTACAAAAATGCAATAAGCTTCATTCCATATTGCAGCGCCCGGTATTACCAATATTATCATCCAATTATCCACTCAGTAATGACAAAATATAATGATATTATGACTTAAGTGAACTATTTTCATCTAAACAACAAATATGACGTCACGTTATGGTTATATTCACGGAAGTACGAGACAGACGTTATGCGATGTAATTGTGAAAACTATATTTTAAAGGATGAATATCAAATTACTTATGGATGCTGTGCCAAGTAGAATGTAATAAAGATTAAAAGTTATAGCGTTCTGCTAAAGCAAAGTTATAGAGAGGGCAAAAAGATAGTTATAAGGGATAACAAAAAATAGTTTTTCCTAAGTATTGACATTATTAGTACCAAATTAGACCGTGTAGCAATTAAAATGTCTGAACTGTATTTGTACCTCTGTATTATATTGTACAAAAGTAAAGTAAGCCTTTTCAGAACAAAAAACATGAGTCTTGTATTGCAAATTCAATGAATTCATGAAACAGTTCAGTTACACGAAACGGCACCGAATGTTTACGTTTCATCGGGAAAATCGAAATTTCCTGCAAAGCTCCAGGCAATATTTAACAAACTAACTCGTACCTGTATTTCTGCACGTATTCAGGTAATCTTCAGAGTTTTTCATGAATGTAGTCAACAAAAATTTAGGTGTGTACATTTATAGTGTACAATTATGCTATAACATAAAAATAAGTGTTTTGACTTCAAAATGTAAGGTATATAATTGTTTTTCATTTTGTAAATTTTTTTATGTGGGCATGTGAAATTGTTATAAAATTGTCTAGTGCGTGTAAGCTTAAACACAATGATACCTATGTTGCGTAAATCCATTTACGATTTCATTAGCTTCACTGGTCAACTGTTAAATAAAATTGGGTTAAAAAAAACAAAGTTTATTTATAATTTATTAACACGGAAGTCAATCAATAATTGGGTTAAACTCTGGTTAAAACGGTTTTAAACTTCGGTTAAAAATACCGATAACTAAGAGCAAGGTATAAAGCTTTCGAGTCGCGACAATGAGGCATTGACCTATAGAGACTTCGACGATTAATCTAGTTGGTGATAAAATTGTTTAACAATACGTCAAAATTTACAAGGTTTTTTTAGCTAATTCCATATAATTTTCTTTTACTTACTTATTACCTAGTCAACAACAACAGTAGTAACAAGTCAACTAGTAAGCTCGTTTCTAAATGACACGGCGTATGTATGATTGTATAATATCGAAGTAAGGCTCTTCCACAAATATACTATAGAGCAATAGCAAGTTAAGTTGTGTTGTGTAACAATAAAAAAAAATGAAAATTACATGGCCGCTGCGTCACCCTTTTCTTTAAAATTAGGCTCAGTGTGTACTTTGGTTTATAATTTACAAAAACTGTTGAATTTAGGTTCGAGAATTGCCGCCTCGTCCTCCGAAAATGGAATTCTCATCAACAAACAGCTTTCATAGAGCCTTTTGTGAGAAATTCAATACCGAATATATATTTCTAAGGCTTTCTTGCTTGATGTTTTGTTTACATTTAATTTTCGTTGTCTTTGGTTGATAGAAATGATTTTCTATGCCCGACTGTCCACGACGACGTAGCTTCAGTAAACTGGCCACTTTATGGCCCTTGTTGAACAGACTACGAAGCGAACCGAACCGGAAACGTGGAGAATGCAAATCGAAGTACAGTCGCCAACAATGGTTTTCCACTGTGATGTGACTTGACAATAAATAGAATTGGGTGTTTTTTTAAATATATGTACGCCTACGTGGATCTTACATAGTAACAGTATAAGCGCAACGTTATCGTTTCGTTACAGTTTCGTCACGCTTAAGCTACGCGTCGTAGGCGTGACCGTATTTTTGCATGTTAGACGATTAAAATATAAATTTAAAAGAAATGTAAAATGTGTTAAAATATAGGTTATTAAATCAAACCTACGCTAGCAATATGTATGTTAAATTTATCTTGGCTTTAAAACTAGATAAAAAGTAAATTATGGGCACAGTGGAATCATAGTCTAAGGCAGAATAAATTGACCACGTAATTCCACTGGCATTCGGTTTAGTATAATAATATATGGTTAGATGATCGGCAACGCATTAATGATACTTGTATAAAAACTGATTAATGCTTTTGACAAACGTACCTGTATTCATACTACAGAGTAAAGACTAATAGGCTTTTTTTCTCTCTTGTAATCCATCTAGGTTTAGCTCTAGCCTATTTTTTGTATGTCTACTAATCTCAAGGAATCTTAGTTTAGTATTAGACAAAGTAGGATATGACCCACTTTTCATTAGAAAATATTACGATCTCGCATACCAGATTTATGAGATAACATACCTATTGTACGTAAAATTTATTAAATGCGTTATAACATAGACATATTTTTGTTAGTCTGTCTCTATATATCTCATACACTTTTTTGCCAAAACGTTTAAATATTTGCCAAAGGGCCATTCATCTTAGGGAAGACAATAATATTGTCAAATATCGCTCTGTGTGAACTCGTAAAAGGTTTTTCGGATTGAGATGAACGAGTTTTTCATACACTCACCACCGATATCATTTTACTAGATTGTCGCCTATTTGTGTTATAAATCCTAGTGCTCTTTTTGCTGGAATCTAGATTATAAATGACTTGACGCCGCCCGGGGAAGAGTAGTAAAAAAATATATTGGATTTATCCCAAGGGACCCCTTAATCGGGATAAAATCTATCCTATATCCCATTTCTGGGTGCAAACTACCTGTGTAAGTTTCAGCTTAATCTGATCAACGGTAAGAGCGTGAAGGACCTAAAACATCTAAATATCCAAACATGTTTATAAACTTTCACATATAATATTAGTAGAATTCGAAATATAACACCTTACCTACTAATGAAACTCCATGCATATATCTAAATATCTTTTGTATCCAAGTGCATTCGCCACTGAAATCGAATTAATCATTTTATGGCTATTTCGAAATACATTATTATATTCGATGAGTAGTTTTGTATAATTGTTTTAATCGAATATTGTATTATTTTGAAACTACCTAATATTGAAAGTTGGAGATATCAAACTGCGCATATAGAGTTCCGGCCTTATGAGATCATAGAATGGAATGCTTCACTTACATCTGTTTCGAGATAATGAACAATATACAATTTGTGTATCTATAAATACATGAATATCTATGTATAGATAGTAATAATAATATATCATTATTTAACATAACTAGTTAAAGTATAGAAGTTGGAATTATTCGTTTTTATAAAAAAATTGACAAAATTAAATAACCTGACATTATTATTACCTATATCACATGGTTAGACCACTCATGCGCATAAATAATAGAAGTTATCGTGTTGTGACTACGTTGTTACTATGTCGGATTGTCATTCGTTAAATCACTGCATGATTTTACGCTATCAGTTTGCCTATAGGTTACGATTTTAAAATTCATTAGTTAAGTTAATTATGGGTTAAACACAAGTTATTTCTAAACAGTGAGGTTTGTTCACATATAGAACAAATTAGAGTCTGTTTTCCTTTACTCAGACGACCGTAGCCTAGTTGGTAGTGACCCTGCCTGCGAAGCGAGGCGTCCCGGGTTCGATTCCTGGCTGGGTCAGATATTTATGTGACAGATAAAT
>LGAG01000184.1:388521-411644 GCA_001278395.1 Lerema accius
GATCACTACTTTACTACTGGGCATGGTTTTTTATTAATAATGTATACATCAATACCTGAAAGTATAATTCCACCTTCCTGATACACCCTGTATAACTATGTATTATTGCGTCCTTCTACTAAAATCTATTATTTAATAGTTTATACTCCTTTATTAAATGTATAAAGCTACAAATAATGAAAACCTCCTGTTTATATTATCGTATTCTTTTTACAAAACTCCATCGAGTTGGTCCATTACTTAAATTGAATGATGTTCAGGCATTTAATTAAGAATTCTACATTCAACGTTATTGGGGCAACCAGTTGTGGTCAAGAAACAGCAAAGCCGTGTTCATTATTGATAAAAAGGGTACAAGCTAATAATTCAGGCATTCCATCCCAGTTAATGAAAAAGCCTTTAATACTCGGCAAACCATTTGTTTCATTTCAGCCTTTTTTATTTAGAGAAAATTATATAATATTGACGATAAAGAAATACGTATTCTGTTGTTATCCGGATGTTAGTAAAAACTAGTCAAAAATGTTTATGTAAAACGTTGCCATGACGAGACGCTATGGCTTGCACTGTCGAATTGTTACGTGATTTCGCGAAGTCAAGATTTTTACGTTACACAACCTAAACCTACATAATCTAACTTTAAAAACTCTATAACTTAGCTAAAATGTATTTTAGCTGTCTCGTGACTGCAAAAACTTACTTCTAACAGAAAAGTAATGAGCAGTGTATATTTTTTTATATTACGTTTGCGATGGTAGCGAAACAGCCCAGCTATATTTTGGCTAAGGGAGAGTTTATGAAGTCACGGTTTATATACATTACATTATATTAGTGGTACAATAAGTTTAATACGTAAAAATTATATAACTATTTGAAAGATAACCTATAGCGAACTGAAGTGAGCACTACAAAACGACGGTATAGGTTGAACATGCAACAAAGGTTAAAGTTGACTTGCAGCAAATCTGACAGTTGATTTATTAAATCTACTGAATTCAAAGATATTTTACCTTGAGCTGCCTGGTGGTTCTGTTTTCACAAGAAATATCCAGCTGATTGTAGCAAGAGGTCGGTTCCTCACGTATTACGTATTATTCTTTGAGCAAGTTGGTTCCCCCCAGGAATTGTAGGATTTGACGAAATCTATTATTTATAAGTGCAGACGTTTGCGAAGGGTTTGAGAATATTTTATAATCCTTAGCTTTGTGCCTATCGTTTTTGGTACACATTAAGGTCCTAAATTATGTATAGTTTGAAAGCTTCGTGAATTTATATTTAGAACAGTAGCAGCGAACATAATTTTCGGGATGTAATAATTTTTGTATTAAACTCTAACTGAGCAAAATTATCCTGGTTTAATTCCCTTCTGAATAGGTAGAATTAAGGATAAATTGGATGTTAACAGAAACAAAGAATTGAAAGATTAAATACGTGGACAAAAGGGTCTATATTTATATAAACAGGCTTATGTCCCCAAAGGATTTCTACAGGATTTTACTTTTTTATATTTGTATGGTAGCCTTGGTAAAGGACGAATGATGCCGCGAAAGGACGAACAAAAATGTGGGCGGACTAAAAGGGTAAAAGTTTAAATGCTTAAGGATTACTATACAATGATCAATAAGCCAGGACAGTTTTAACTTGCATATATATATACATATGCACATCATTTTAAAAGTAATTGATTTAAATAGTCTACTCGTAACATGTGAATTTACAAATTATGTACTCGAAAATCAAATCAAAATTTCCAAAGCATTGGCTTTAAATTTGAATAGTCAAATAATCAGCAATGTAGCACATATCTGAATAATTATGACTGGACATTATGAATTTATATGATAATCAATTGCAGAATTAGAAGCATCCATTTGCAGTAGATTGGGAATACGAAAATTATTATTGATGAATCAAATCATATTGAACACAAATCGTACACATATACACACATAATCGTAACAAAATTTATTCAGTTGGCCATATTGTTAGTCTATGTCGATATTTCAAAAAGAGAAGTCGTTACTTTAACGCTTATGAACGTAAATGTTATTGAAGTAAAAAATATTTAAGTCTATCTTTAGGGGCTTCCAAAAAATTGAAATACAAAAATTTTATACATCTATTCATTCATTTTTGAAATTGGATTAATGTTTTAAAATCACTACTTATACATAATGTTAGTACTTACTTATACATAAGGTCAATCAAACATTAGGATCAAAAGGAGGGTGTCTGTGTCTTGCTTATTTTTTAAATAAGGAAAGCCTTGCTTACTATATAAAATATAAGCATTATTCATGATTCAATGATAATACAAAGGATATTTTGTAAGTACCCTCTCCGCCGTATCATTAATGATTTTTTTAAATATTCGAAGGAAATCTAAATGCTCTAAAACCTGGGTTCCTTACCTGGGGGTAATTACCCCCGCAAGGGTATATCAACTATTTTACGGGGGTAACAAAAAACCTAATTTTTAGGATCGTAAATAAAATACAGAAAAAAGTAACTTGATTGTTTTGATAATATTTTAAAGACGGGGTAAAATCAGTTTTCCTCATAGCTGACAGGAGTAACAATATTAAAAAGGTTATGAACCACTGCCCTTAAATAATAACCCTTACAAGTATGTATTATTAGTAGTTAAGTAATTTTCCTATTATGAAATATATTTTAGCTGACTCATAATGTTGTATTTTAGCTGAAATTACTTTTGAAAAGTTTAATGAAGTGTCTCTGTGCTCTCTATTACACACAAAATAAATCCTAGAATCGAGCTATGAGTATATACCTACTGTATAAATATAACATGAGTAATTCTACACTATTTCTAGACTAGTATTAAAGTTTTAAGCCATGAGCAATATTTTAGAGCCGTTTTTTTCAGACTAGTATTAGTACCGACATACATGTCTGAACATGAAATACCCTGAATTTATATTCTGAAAGATACACGGAGTATGAAAGCGAGGACGTGACGTAGCACATAACTAGGGTTGCCAGAAGGCCGGGAAATCAGGGACTGTCCTGGAATTACATATCTTGTCCCGTGCCCGGGAAATGTATTTTATTGTGCAGGGCAAAACGAACCCCAAAACAGGAAATTATCATTGTCACCTTAGAAAATAGGTCTCCGTAAGCATCATTAAAGCATGCAAGAAGACGGGAACAAGAAAATTTTGGAACATTGTTTTTTTTATCAAAGTTACTAAGGTTGCCGACGACTACCAAAGACATTGTCTTAGAAAATTTTAGCCACACATTAGGTATTTTTAACCCTTTTTTAACCTAGTAAATTGTGTCAGCAATTAACAACGAAAACACGCGTTTACATTTTTAAAGCTTAGTAGCTTCTTCGGTATCTTTAGTAAGTTACCGAATATTAGTAGAAATGTCCTGGAAATAGTAAATTAGTATCTGGCAACCCTAGCCAACAAGGCTAGAAGGCATTCGTTCAGATTACATTCATACAACTGCACCTTTGAAGCCTGGAACGCGTGAACTTTGTCCTAGTATATAAATTAACTACGCAATGTAGGAATTAACAACGTAATATTATATTCACTTGTATCGCATATGTGTTTTTCTCTGCTTAGGGGCCTTTGATTTAACTAAATTCTATTGTTTTCTTTCCTTATGATAAAGTAAAAATTGACTTTAGGAATGATTTATAATTCGGGACATGGTTTGTGTTTGTCCAAGTTTCTAAGCATGTTTTCTTTATTTCTAAACAAACAACTTAATAATTTAAACTCTTTGAGTAGCAGTATAGCATGGTAGCAGTTGTTTTAAACGACAAAAGAGTAAACAATTCTAACTTTCACTCCAAAATGAGCAAAATAAACAATGTAACCCCATTTTTGGTGCTTAATTATTTCTAAAATGGCCCCTAAGGAAAGAGAAATGTACTCAAATTATACCTACATAATATTTCATCTTAGTAGTTAATATCTTACGTAACAAGAGTCGTAACATAAATACATTTAAAGTACATTACATTAAAAAAAAATGAGACTAGCAAATGTGCTTGCCTTGCAACCATTCACTGCCTTATATGGGCATCGTGACAAACCTCGAGAAAGAATCATTAGTCATCTACATCATAACAGTCACACTTTCATAAATTACTAAAATTAGTAATGAATTTATAAGTAGGTATCTAATCTACGGTAATTTTTTAGGGCTCAATAGACAATACCTATCATATCAACGGCTTTACGAAAGAAATACGTACGTATCCAAGTAATCCAAGTAAATATCAACGTAATAAAGTTACCGCATCAATCTTGGATCTCTCGGTGATTCAGACGTCATTTGTCGACGTAGATAGGATTACCTACTGCTCTATTGAGAGACATCGTATGAGAGGTTCTGTAAGTAAATATATTTCAAAAGATCCGCATATTATTGACTCGTTGAAAAGCCTGTTGCTTACTTATTCTACTAGTGGCTGCCCTCGTTTTGCTTCGGCAATTTTTACCCGTTATCCTGTGGGTACAAAACCGTAACCTGTGATAAAATGTAATGTAAAAACGTCTACGTCATATTAGCTACAAATGTAATTTAAATCTGTGTGTTAAGCGACCTTTCATCTGCCATGTCAATGCGTAAAAGTGTGGATTTTGTTTACATTATATTAGTTGAATTAAATTAGTTTATTACACTTATAGGCGAAATATATAATATTTAGCCTTTTACACTTCTAATTCATATAACTTTAAATATGACGAATCTTAAACTCTTAAATTAATGTCCTCAAATAGGGCTACAAAGTTGAAAGTTTACGTATTAATTTCAAGATTACGTACGTACAAAATCATTAGCTTCCTTACCAATAATAACTGTACTATAATTTGCATAAACATTTCCCTTCATATAAATCTACCCGTACGTATTATGATCCCTTACGAGGTTTGGTATAAGTGAATATTCCAATTTGTTCCCCCACACTCGGGCTGAGAGAAATGGCCTATCCCCGATACAAACGATGCTAGGTGATTTTGTACGTACAATTTTATCGTGAATTGTGATCTGAATTTTGTCGCGGACATATTAATGGCTTACGATTTATTTACTTGATTATAAATGCGTGCAATATTGAGATGCTAATTTTGTATTGTGCATGATAACGATTATTGGCCTACTGAGCTAAAAGAAGGATAATGTTTTGGAGCTTATGTACGAGTAAGCTTGTATGTACGTCTATTTTTGACATGTTGTATTATCCATACAACGTGACGGATTTCGACATGTGAGGTGTCATTACATTCGTCTTTTGTAGAAGTTTTATACCTAATCTTTGTCCCAATCGAGCTGTTCACAAGACGCGTTGCTACTTCTGAGAAACTAAATGATGTCTTGTATAACTGTATGCCGGTGTTTTGGCGTATAACTCGTACGAGAGAGAAACGAATATTGAAATATCGCTGACGTAATATTTGAATACCGTCTATCAACAACTGTCTAATTTTTGAATTTACCGGATTTAGGTACATTCAAAATAAATCCCTACATGTTTCCGTTCCATCGCACCTGACACTCCCCGCGAACATCTGTCATCATATGACCGTCAGTCAACCGATCGTACCGAGCCTAATGACTCGGAAATATTTCCGATAATCTGCCCCAGGCATTATGTTTGCAGTATCTCTTTATTTTCAACATCAGTTTAGCCAATGTTTTCCTCCCTAAATATTTGGATGATGATGACTATATTAAACAAGTCATTAATAAGTACTAAAACAAAAAAAATCCGACTGCGGTTTTTTTAGGTTGCTTTATTAAGAAAATATAATATAGCCTATGGACTCAAGTAAAAGTAGACAAAAACTATTCACAAGGAAAGTTAACTTTTCAGTTAACTTACTACAGGACCCGCTCTATGGTTAAAATTGAACCGATTCTTAGCGCCATCTAGAAAAAAATTAATACACCATTACAAAGTGCTGCCTGTGTGTCACTGACAAGGCCAATAGGGCCAACGCCAACTATAAATGAAAACAAAAAAACATTACACGGAATACTGAAAATAATTGTATGAATCTATACATCTATACTGTAACTAAATAAAATTTAAGTGTCTGTTTGTAATATTAAAATAACCACTTTTCACTAAATGCGTGCGTACGTACTCGTATGTATCTACAATACACGTAACAAAATATTGTTTTTTTTAAATTCTAAACCAACTCTTAGTCATTATAACAATAAACTTTAGGTTCGCCAAATTTTTAACCCGTGCTTGCATTTACTATTAAAACGGTAATGAAAATCAAACCCTTCACATTTTAATATAACAAACAAAGCATTGTACTCGTAACAATATAAATAGTTTTAAAACTTCACTTATCTCTATTTATTTACTTTAAACCATTTACAAATGTGGATCTAAATACACCGCGAGTGCTTTGTAGTTCACTCTTGACCCAAAAACCTTGTTCATGCGTCGGTTGGAGTAAGCTCGTTTAATAAACTGGAACATTCTGAACTAGATGCGTTTGCGCAAGTTTTGTACAAGTAATTGTTTATTAGATTCAAAATAAATAGTTTTCTGTTAAACTGATGACGAAAAGACCGTTCAAGTTTTATAACTAGTATTCATTAATAAAACAAAAAAGCTGAAAATAAAAAGACGAAAATAAAAAAGTAACCTAAAATAATTTCTACAATACCAATAATTAAGCGAATGTTTTATCAAGTGCTTTAGTTAAGCCATCTGAAAGACCTACCACTACTATTACGGTACTTCCCAATGATCTATCTATGCATAATCCATAGTCATTAGTTATATTTATAGCCGATAGCTTTACCATTTCTTTCTTAACAGCATAACTAATTTGGAAGGCATTAACGGTCACCCAGCTAAATGCCATCTATACAGCCCAAGTTGATCAATTATTTATCAAAAGCTGTTAGATAATAGCACTTCTAAATGAAGGTTACAAATTATATTTCACCAATAATTAAGATAAGTTTCTAGTTGAAACGTTAATTTCAAACTTATGGTTTATTGTTTGTTGTGTTTCGATAGTAAAATATTGTTTTGAACCCCCGATATAACGACATTGAATCCCCTTTTGATATTGATAAATGCATGTTTGTTCAACACGAATAGTATATTGCAGTAATGTGCTTTGCCAGTGCTCTCTGAAATACGTTAGATAATCCTGACAGTTGGTGCTATGAGTAATATTAGTGACCTGCCCAACTTTGTACGAGTGTTAATTGTACTCGTAAAAATTAAAAAATATTATGATGTGAATACGTCTTTAAAGTTGCCATACGGGGGCAATCCTAAAAACCTAATGATAACAAAATCGGGGGATACATTTTGACGTTGTAGTGTCAAATCTAACATCTATATCCAAAATTCAATTATGCCACTGGATAACTAAAGGATCAAAAAATTAACCACAATAAGCGAAAAAGTAAAATATTGGTGTTTTATTTGCTAACAGATACGTTATTAATAACTTTAAATTAGAGAAGGCAGAGACCTTTTTGTCACCTTTAGCGTTGCGGCTTGTTTTTGAAATCATTTTATAAGTAACAAATTTCAATTAAATTTACTTTGTAAACAGAAAATTATATTAAAAGCAAGTGTAAAATATTGTTAGTAGGGTAGAACATTAGTTAGAAGCACAGTTATACGTGAATATAGTGCCAAAATGGATTAGAACGTATCACAGAAATAACAGATAAGTAATGCAAGTTCTGGCGCCAATTTCATGAATCTCGTAGTAAGAGCATATTGTGAGATAGTACAAAATGCATTAGTATTACACAAACAACACAATCTGATTGAATTTACGTCAATAACGTTGATCTTCGTTAAGCCGCTTTCAAACCAGCTGTATAATATAACAGTAGCTGGGAAACTGAGCGTCACTCCACATACATTCTATTCACTACATATAATTATGTATATCTATCTAGTGGTGACACTGGATGTGAATATTCGTATGAGCTATTGTAGCTAAATCAATTGTCTTAACTATTTGTCTTTTAACTCCGATGATATGCTAGACATTACGAATTGTTGTAGGAGCAGAAATTGATAAACTATCTGTTTTTAATTCTATTAACCACCAGAAATTTGTTTTTTTGAAAATGAAATTATTGTTTACTAATTCCAAAAAACATCGATCTACAATGAAGTAATGATGGTTGGCTAAATATTGCAAATTAAGCCATTGCAAGGAATAGGAAATATAGGAGGGTATCATGAGCAATATTATATAAAAAACTGGTTGGTAGAACATATAAGGTTTATTTTAGTTGATTACCAAAGAAACGAGGTACCAATCCAGATTTTTAGAACTGCTTTAGGAATTAATACCTACCTGAGCTTGATTTAAAGTCACAAATACAATTTCGTTAGCAAGCAGCTTAAGAGATAAGATGCTTACGTTGTCCGTTTACAAGTGTTTGGCTTCAAGTCAAAACAATGGCATGAATGTTAAGGAGAAATTCGTGGAACAATATACAAAGTATCGTAAAATGAATCTGTGTTACGTTAACCTTCCCTTCGTAATCGGTTACCTTAGACGCCTCTTTAATTGGGGCCAGATTTTAATGGATGGTACGAATAATTTCACAATATTCATTCAAGCTATCTTCCTTTGTATTTGTACCTTTGCTAATGTTTTTAGAAGAAGGTATTGATATCGATGAAGAGAACTCTTTATTATGTATTCTGTGCTACTTTTGGTTTATATTTATACCTATCTACCACTTATTTTATCATAGAAAATTTACTTCAAATGTATAGGATAAAATAAAATTGTGTCTGAGTCAGTATTTTTTCTAAAAACCAACGTATTTCTACCATTGAATATGTTTCACTAAAATTTATATCAAATAACAGATCATTAACAATGATCATTAGGTACATTTCGTTATAATTTTTTACTTGGTAGAATTATAAAAAAGTATAATTTTTCTGTAAATTTTTATATCTAGTACGTCAACCTTTTAAAAATATTGCAGTAGAACACTCAGGATTTCCATATTTTTTACTCTTTCAACGCGCGAGTCACGTATATTTCTTTAAAATTTCAAACCAGCTAGCGCCTACTTCTGAAATCCATATAGATGTATATTATGGCTTCAAAGTATTGACTTCTGAATACGAAAAGGACCTGCCCGAGTACCTTCTTAGTTAAAAGCATCTAGTAATATTTCTCTGAAATATCGTTTACAACATTTTCAAAGTTCAACCCGATAAAGGATTCCTTTCATCGTTCTGAGATGTAATTTGAAATTATAATTATTATTCCTATTCATTCTCACAAGAAGTGTTTGGAAGTGGAAAATACGAATTGATTTTCGGCTGTCTGCATGGCCAGTTTTATTTCACTCGACAACTGTTAGGGTCATAAAAATGCTCATATACAAATTGAATTTATAAAATGTACTAGAAGGTCGGGTATACGTTGTTCGGCCACATATTTTGTTTCTTATAGTTTAGAAGATTTCTTAGTTTTCCACATCAGGTACTCAAAAATATTCATAAAATTCGAAATGACTCGAAAACCGTGACACTTGTGTATTAAAAAAATTAAGCTAATTCGATAGATAAAAACCTCTTACCTCAATAGGTGATAATTGTCAATACAAGTTATAGTTTGGACCACTACATACTGAACACCCTGCATAAAGATAAGTCTGTTATTGACAAAACATTTCAATATTGAAAATACAATATAATTTCAAAACTGTATGAGCATAATGTAAATTAACCGAATGGTTATTAAAACGCTTCAGTTCCAGTTGTTATTGGACGTAGCGATCATTAAATCCGATTACGATAATTATTTAATTTTAGTATCGGTGCCATTTGGATCAACATTTTATTGTTTTGGTTCAATGTGTTATTTTAAAATACATAGTAATACGTGAAGGGTAAAAGTTTGGATTCCTTTTAGGTGAAACACAGGCACATGCAAGTTTTAGATTAACCATAGTTAAAGTATACATGGAAAAGAAGGGACATAGATAACAGACAATGGCAAACAACAAGATCACTTACACAACACAGGCAAACGCCCTGATTGAGTCACTCAACACTAAATTGAAAGAAAGAAAGAAGATAAAAAGAAAGTTAAGAAATTCAATGTAATACTCCTTGGGAATCAAACCCAAGATCTTTTTAAGTATATTTCAGTACGGTCATCATTATTACACCAAACAAACAAATCGCTTAATTTCCAATGCTTCGATGAATAACTATCAACTGATCAACAAAAGACATACATCATACTCACTTAATTACAAAAAAATCATTTATTGGAAATTTATATCAGTACATTTTATACATAAAGAAGTAGATCGAAATCATTGCGTGTAAACTCAATTCAATACCAATCTGAATTTGGTGGCTCATATTTGGCTTATAAATAATGAACAAGCGCTGGCGAGTAAGTCTATGCGAGTTATGCAGTCGGATGTTTCGATTCCTCTCGGGAATATTATTTATTTATAGATCCAAACAATGAAGTTGCCGAGAATACAATTCTTGTTTCTTCGGTATTGAATCCGCTGCCTTAGAAGTTTCTATCAGATAAAAATGAAGCGAAGCTCAGCTGTCTGGCATTAAGACGTTTGTTCTGAATGCTTGCTGGTTTTTCAATCGATTAGGTACGAAGATGGGAGAGTGGAGAAAGAGTCATTTGATATTGAAGATGTTTTTGTTGACGTGAAAGATATTAGAAGGGATGATTTTTCTGAGAAAATTTTTGATGAATTTGTGTCTGTTCTCAAATTGTTTCACTTTTCTTGTACTATTATAGGTACGAGCAATTTTGTTTAAGAGTACGTAATAAGGTTTGAGAAAATGGCACCAGTTTCAGTGTAAGTTGGGAGTTTTTGGGTCAAGCAATTAATCATGGTTTTGTTATCGGAAAAATGCACCTTCCTGTGTTTTTTAATACATCATCATACTTAATAAAAATGTTGATTGACTGACAGACACGCTACAGCCTAAACGGATAGACCTAGAAGCATGAAACTTGGCACAGAGGTTCCTTCTAGAGTGTAGGGGAGCACTAAGAACGGATTTTTGGAAATTCCCACTTTAAGGGGGGGAAATAGGGGATGAAAGTTTGTATGAAAATAAAAAAAAAATGAAAGCAAGCAGTTTGCAAATTAGTATTTAAGTTTTCGATACTAAGTTTAGGAGTGCGGATTTTAAAAAAATTTGGAAATTAACCCATAAAGGGGTGAAATAAGGGATGAAAGTTTGTATGAAAATTAACCAAATTTTAAAGCTAGCAGTTTTCAAATTCGTGTTTGGGTGTATGGTTGAAAAGGATGAAAAACCTGATTCAACGATTTTTTTAAATCAACCCCTAAGTGGGTAAATATCACCGCAAAACTATAATTTCCGCAAGCAAAGCTGCGGGCAACAGCTCGTTGAAAATAAGTTGATATGTAAGGTAGGTAAGTAAGGTAAAGTTCTTATTAATGTTCAGGTTTTTTAATATACAGATTTAAGTATATATGTCTTTAGTTACATTACATATAGATTTAGTGTTATTACTTTGATACTATAAAGGATCTAATTTGTATTTGATAAACAGATTATACACCGAGCAAAGCTTGATTGAGAGAATCAAGAAAGAAGAACAGAAAGAATTGATTGATAGAATCTCAGTACTATACTGCAGTTATTACTTTGTTAAATTTCATTATCATTAGTGCGATTTAACCGTAACTTTTTAATTTAATTCAGCATTCGTCGAAATGTCAAAAATTTTGATGACTCTTAACAAAGAAACAAAAAAGCAATTTTTTTCGTTACGAATTGTTTTCTATTCTATTGATCGATTATTTGGGTGAATAATAGTTAACTTTTTAATAAGTTTTTCTATTCTCTTACACTAGTTAGTGGCGAACACGTTAGTATCGCTTATTTGCGTAGCTCATTTCATTGCAATGCTCGATTTATAGTTCGATAGGATTGTTTCTAATTTTAGTGTCCTAGCTTTGAACATTGAATTTAGTAGAATCGACGTACTGGGAATAGAGTAATGATTGGTTGCATATGGTTCAACTGCTTCTTACAACCGTTGCTAAGAATCACGTTTAAAAGTATTTATTTTTACCCAATTGCGCCAGGAGAAGGGTAAAGTTTTTTGAATATAGGTATGTACTTAAGTTTCTATGTTTGTGTATGTATGTATGTATATTGTATTTTTGCCCTATCCTGTAATTTTTTAGCAGTAAGATTTTTTTATGTTAATCATCTTCTTTTTATCTTACATTAATAAAATTGAAAGTTGAGGGGGGAGGGGCTCTGTTTGTCTGTGTGATTGAAAGAGAATCACGTAAAAACGCCTGATTTGACAAAGCAATGGATGAAATACTAAAATAATCCTGAACTTTATTCTATTATTACTTTATTCTATTTAAATCTGTCCACTCTATCGAAAGTTATTAAAATTTAAAGTTTGTATGGGACTTCTCTAATTGACGTGACTGACAGTTGACGTGGTCAGCCGTATTGAAAAAACTTACACCGAAGCGAAGCGAGGGCGGGTCCACCAGTTACTAATAAATGACCACATTTGTTTTGTACTAACTAAAAAAAAACAAACAAATTAACAAAGAACCTCTCATCCTAAACTCGTATTGAAATCCCTTACGTCGTCGGTGAAAGCGTTAATATTTATGATCCAGGCGTAATCGGCCCTCTCTAGTATTGAGAAATGGAATAGACAATACAAGAAACTATTAACAAATAGTTCTTGAGACAATGTGAATAGAATTACCATATTCTAATCTTCGAATAGTTTTGGGTATCGTCCAAAACTAAAATCTGGATAAGGGAATCCTTTGTCTGTGTTAGAATGAACTTTGATTTGCTGTAGGTGCCTTACATCTAGAGATTATAATGACAAACTTTATCTCATAAAGCAGTGGTTGGCAACCTGCGGCTCACGAGCCGCCAGTAACTTTGACTTTTTGACGTTTCTTTCGCGAAATTTTTAGTACCTAAAACTGAAAATATTCCATGTAACCACTACTTATTCCAAAATAGAAGTTATTTGGAAAAATCAAGCTTGGAAGTATATTCTAAATGTGTAATTCTAAGAATTTCCCTCGCAGTGTCTGTTAAGAACAAGCTTGAATGAAAAAATTGTATACCTGGTTCTTTTTCAAAAAATGTTGCCAACTACTGACTTGATCTATTCATACGTAATTATAATAGAAATGTAGGTAACCTTTGCGAGAAAAAACAGTAATATTTAACGAGTAATAAATTATGTTAACATTTTAAAGGAATTTGAATGAAATTTGACTCACAGATTAATTTATAATCTGAATTGTAAAATATGATGTAACTATTTCGGGGAATTCATTTAATTCACATTATAAAGCATTTAACATAAATAATACGGAGAATTCATGGGCTCTGTTACGCGTAAGTAATAAATATTTTGACTGTTTTTATTTAATGATTACAATAAAAGAGTAACTACTTCATTGAATGATAAAACCGAAACAAAACAAAATAATAATGAAATGATGTATGTATATTGAAATTAATGACGCCTGATTATGATGAATGGCAATTGTTTTGTATAGAGGGTTAGAGTTGCTAGCATAAAATAAAATAATTGGTTTTTTGGGGAAGGACCAAAATGGCACCCACTGTCACAAAATGGTTAAATAATATCCTAAAATTAAAACTGATGAGTGTTAAGCCAAACCTGTATTGTTGAAAATGAAACCTATTTATTAAAAAAATCTGATTTATGACTTTTAAAGCGGAAACAATTATTTAACAGCACCAAGGAATTATTCTAACGGAAATATAAGATACCGCCGCAAAGGCAAGATTCTTATTATGAAAAATTGAATTGTGAACTGAGAAGCAAGCTTTTCATATTCTCGATAAAAATAATCAAAAGCAACATTTTCTTTTAGTTATTCTAGTCGTATACTTATTAATATGTATTTTATAGCATAAATCTTTTTATACATTATATTTTATCTTTATCCTAGTATCTAGCCAACATAAAAATTATGTTAGTACGAAACTATAGCAGTACGTTGTGAGGTACTTATAAGTTTAAATTAAAGTGATTTTAAGTTTAAACCATGTTTGGAGATTTTCACCACTTGAATTTCCCCGGCGATTTAAATGCAAGTTATAATTAAAATCGTAAAACCTTACGCGAGAATGGCACTAGAAAAAAAGTCTGGTAAATAAAATACTCGTATATAAATGGGCCGTTAATATTATAGCAGTAGTTACGTTAATTCCGAACGCAACAAGTTAAGCTCCGACTGACCCGCAAGCTTTTGTAAGCTCGGTAATTATATCCTTATGAAAGGTAAAATAAAAACCTTCAGTTTTATTTAGACGAGAGCCTAAAGTACTGAAATTCTTTCATAGAATTCTCAGCGAGCAGCACTAAATTATCTGCCTACATAGTTTTTAATTATAAACATCCAGTTACCTACAGTCTACACCGTTCCATTCCGGTATAAAGGCATGTCTATAACACAGGCTCTGTGCCGTTTATTTGTTTAAGCGAGTTCTAAAATAATGGGCGCTTCTAATTAGCCCACGGTTGCGCAATACAGAATATAAAAAACCACAAAACATGAAATGAAATCTCACTTATTTAATTAACGAACGCTGTACGTACCTGTTAGAATCAACGTAAATAAATTGAAAACCAAAGAGTCACAGGTAACGGAACAGGGTATAACAGTATAACACAAGTTGTTCGTACGTACGAGTATCACTATGTTTGACCGTTTCAGCGTAAGTTCGTGAATCGTATACAGAGCGCGCGGCTCGCGTCCTTCGTGTACGGAGGCGGCGTTTGAACTGTTTCCCATCTCCCTGTTCCCCGCACGACATCCCCCATACCTGTTACAGGTACTCCCGATACATCCAGAACTAAGTAGCTGATATTGATGGACAAAATTGAATAGAATTTACCGCTTTTCGAACGCTCCGCATCCGCTTACATGCGATTTCAATAGTATGAAGCTTTTAGTTTCCTTTTGGGCGGCGCGTTGTTGGGCGCGATTAGCTATTTAACGATGTTAAGTAATTGTATATGGATTTTAAGATATGGACTGTTTTTTAGTTTGATACTGAAAAATTAAAGGGTTTGACAAATTAAAGATTAAGGAAGTTTCCTCGTTCCAGTTTATTTTTAGAGTAATGCTCGCTGTAGTTGTGTTTGAATTGCGTACGTGTCTAATTGTGTGTTTGTGTGCAATTAATCTTAATGATTAATTCTAGCTATAGACATAAGACATTTGTATGATGTTATAAAATTTAAACGCGTAATATTTTCTACGTATGATTCGATTTTTTTTTTTGTTTTACATAAAGTTTGTTTCGAATCAAATCTTTTTTTACTATTCAATGAAAAATGTATGTGAAAAAATGTCTGTGTAAATTCCAATGACTTTTGATATCCAGCCTTCATTATACAGCGATAGAGCAACAATCACGGATAAAGCGTGGATATAACCATTGTTAAGTCACCTCCAACAATAGCTTAGCTAAACATAGTCCTAGGCAGAAATTATGCCGGATGTAAAAACTACACTAGTGAATGAACAGCACGTGAAATGATGATGTTTTGTGCACATTCTTAGTATATTTTTTTTGGCTCCGTAATAATAGTATAGTTTGAGACTTTTTGTACATGACTAGCTGACCTGGCAAATGGTGTTTGGCAACATGTTTAATTGTACTTCTCCCGATGAGTATGGCACAACGTGCCATGCGTAACTGTCGTCCAAAGAGTTTCAGTGTTCGATTCTTAGCGAGGCAAAAAAAAAATTTAGATGAATTTTAATTCCAGTTCCTTGTGTTATTGTTTCCACTTTCCTAAATATAAATCTTAGTTTAATCCTCATATCACTACGACAGAAAGATACGCCCAGATCGCAAACAGACTTTTTGAAAGGAAGGAAGAAGAAAGAAATCAATTTATTTTGTCAACATGAGTACAAAGTCAATAAAAAAAAAGAAAACAAAAGAAACAAAAGAATTTTCGAATTTATTATTCAAATTTCTACCCTGCTGGGATTCGAACCCAGGATCCATTGAATGGCGGACGGCAATGTAACCATTGCACCATACAGCTCATCCCGTAGTAATACAACGCTGGATTGATTAAATCAATACGATTTTAACCTACTTCTCTACACAACGTAGCTAACATTAATGTGAGGTTTTTCTCGCACGCCCATAGAGGTACGATCAATTGTTAGTAATTTTTCCTCGAGTGAAAATCACAGTGTTTCCAATGGAATACAAATGCAGCTCGGGAATATTAAATTCCGATTGCGTCCAACGAGGGCTTGTGAATTGTTTCAAATTCGTTTTTAACCTACTCCTCTTTATTACTTTCCAATAGGTAACGGTCTTAGCAATTTGTGTCGCGTTATTTATTTGAAAACATCCCGATACAATATGTCTTGTTTGAATTTTTTTTAGAGCTTTGAATTTAATGTTTTTGGATTACGATTGGTTTTTATTTTATTTTAACCAGTTTGGTTATGGTTGCGTTTTTACAAACTTTTATTTTTTTTTGTCTTTTAGATTTATTTTACGAATTATTTTATCAATTTTTATATCTTTGTGAAAACTTACACTCATTTTCAAAGATGTACTGATATGAAACTTTATTTAAGACTATGTTAAGCTGTATAATGATAACAATAAATATAATATTTCTGCATTTAATATCACAAATTATAATAAATTCACAATTATAATACCTGCCCCTTCGTAAACTTGCCTACAATCTACTTAATACTAATCCACAGTACCATCACGTACGCATATGTTAATTAAAACAATTCGAATCGTTCTGAAGTAAATGTCATTTACATTTAAAGTCGTTTCAATTGCTGTTTGATTGTACAATCTAGTTAAGCTCCCGCTAACTTCAAGTATCTCAAGACTAATGACATTACAGTCTCTTCGGTTCGAGTTAACCAGTTAGCTGCTAATAATACTGATTACATTACTGTTGAGTCGTTGATTAAAATGTTTTAGGGTTAACCCGTTAATGGCCTGTTACAAGGAATGTCTTTTACGTAAGTGGTAAGGTAAGGAAGCCCGCCACGTTGCTCCAGTAAGGAATGGTGCAGATTGGTTAAAGAGGCCCCGCCCCATTCAAGTATTTATGCATAATTTTTTTTTGTTTGAATTTTTTGAAGTTAACGACGTACAAACTTTGCTTGGTTTTGCTGTCTATGGTAGTGACTAATTGATAGAAATAAAAGAATACTAGAATAGGGAAATAAAATAAAAGCTTGTTCTGCGATCGTAGACAGTAATAAATGCATGAAAATTACGTTGTAAAAATTGTCTTCAATCCGTATGACGACCATAATTTTAATTAAATAGCTTTGAATGGTAGAGTTGAACTTAAACAAATTTCTCTGTTACTGTTATTGAGGTTTGTGGTGGAAATATTTTAGTAGATATAACAAATTTTATAGGAATTATGTTTTATTAATAGGGTAACAATACAAAAAATGTTACACAACTTTCATTGCAATTTCGTATTTTATTTGCTAGGTCAAACATTTCCCCTATAAATTAAATGAAAATACTACTCGAAACCACCTAACTAACTGAGCTACATTAACGAGTATTTAGTAAAGACTGCTAATGAAAAATTCCTTCGTTCACTAATATTCTGTTACAATTTCTAGCTAAGCAGGTCGAATCGTCTGAGTAACCGATAGCAATATAAATTTATCGGAAACCAATAAAGAAGAGAGATTTAAAAACATCTAACAGCGCCGTAACAGCTTCTATTCGGTGTATTAAAAATATTTAGGTTCTCATTTTTAGATAGATTTACGATAGTGGTACAAAATTGTATTATGCTCCTGTGGAGCTAAATAAATTAGGTGTCTGTGGTTTTTTAGTTTGAAAACTGAATACAAAAATTAAGAGTACTGTTTTAGAAAATGGTGAAAATTAAACCAATTATTAAGATAATTCAAATCATTTATCAATGACTAGAAATTGCCGGCGGCTCCGCCTGCGTAATTTTTCCATTTCTGGAATTTTTTTTTTGCTGCTCCTCTCCTATTCATCTTACACTAAAAGAGTTTTTCAAATCGGTCCAGTAGTTCCTGAGATTAGCGCGTTCAAACAAACAAACAAACAAACTCTTCAGCTTTATATATTAGTATAGATAGATAAATAAACATTTTCGGTTATTAATGAAATATCATCGCTTAGTTCTACGTAATAATATGTGTTATCATTTAGCTCATAACGTCCACAACAATACGTATGTTATGGTATGACAGAGAACGTTGTCTAAGAGAAAATACGTTATGACATATGATTAAGTTGGTTCTCGTTAGCAAACTTAGAAACTTGTATGACTTTACGCAATTTCCTCTTTCCTATTTTTGTGGGCTTTTGTTTTGGCACGCAATTTGTTTCTTTCAGCTCCATTAGTCAACAAAGATCATTGGTTGTATTGTTTCTATTTTGTTATATATCCACAAAAAAATTGTACCTACGTATATGACTTGTCATTTTTGCAAAATATATATATATTTTTTTTAAAGCTGTTAATCCGGGATGTGACAATTGTACTAGTTACATATTTTTTTGCATTAGAAATTATTTTAACTAGCGGATTAGTACAGGTGTTTTCCGTAAAGTTTTATATTATGTCAACTTTGAAAGAAATCTTAAATGTTTTACATAACAAATTTTCTTTCGAGTACCTACCTGGCAATTGAATAAACCATTAAATAGTTGCTGGTATAGGTACAACTAGCAAAACTACATTTCGTAGCTTTTGCTATAAGAAATTTAACTATGTCTCACATTTAGTACACCATTGAAATATAACGTAGAAAAAAGGCACAGCTTGCATTTTCCGTAATTGTAATCTGATTTTTCACGGAGAACTTTTTAAGCCGAGCGGTAACAAAAAATATTTTTCATTCAACAAGTTATTCAGGAGAAAAATTACAGCGAGAACTTGGACGCATTAATATCTTTTTATAGAGGTTCTGAATTCGCCTGTCATGGCACAGGTAATATTTGAGAGGGAAGCATTATGTCTTTAATGCAACTGAGTATTGACTGCCGAGTGTTTTAAAAGTAATCATTGTTCAGATTAAGACCTCTTGGAGGAGGCTAAAGTGCTGTGCAGAATGGTATTAGGTCTTGCAAAACATTGATTACTGTTTTTTTTTATTATTTAATTGTTTGTAATTTTGTGTTTGCGCGTTTCATTTACGGGACAATGTGGTCGTTCGATGACAATTTCCTGCAATAAATTTAAAAAAGACCCATTCTGCGGTCCAAATAGGACTATAACTCATCGTGTCATTAAATCAAAAGACTATTCTATAACTTTAGACCTATCAACTATCTATCAGCGTAGCCTTCTATCTAACGTGTATCAATATTAGTGTAGTAATATGCGTTTTGTTTTATTTCTCTTATTAAATCTATTTGTAACGTCGTTACCGTCCAAAAAAGACGTACTTGTAAGAAAACACAAAATCTAGTTCCTAAGATTCCAGGTGAAATATATGAGCCATTGAATCTGGTAATGACCTTTACCCATTTAAGGGTTACTACTGAACACGTGTCCCCTCATTACTGAGGAGTCCTAGAGCATTCCTACTTCGTAGCACTCATGCTGATCCAGTGCGTATTTAGTAATATTATCTCCTATACCATTTCAATATTTTTTGTTCAAATGGAATCTTCCAACTAACTGTTTTTTTAATATGCCTCGAGTGTCTAAATGTTTCATTCGCTCACGCCAGATGCTGTCAGGTGAAATATTATTCGCAATTTGGTGGCCGCAAACCGTTCCAGTTTTTTCTATTCAGTCACAGCAATATCTCCGTGGAACAATTTGGCACCTAGAATACAATCTGTACTTCTATTCAAATTCAAATTCAAAATCATTTATTCATATAGGTATCAAAGATACACTTATGCACGTCATTTTTTATATCTACTCCCACTTCGTAAGGTGCTTTGACATGGAGGAGAAGAAGCGGGGAAAGAAACTCCCCCGCACATCTTTTTAAAAATAATAATAATACAATAGACGTGTTACAAAAAAAAAAATTAAAAAAATCTAACCTGAACGGAACTGGATGCCAAACTACTCATATCCAAGCATCTTTGTCATTAATATTAAAACTGCAATACCATTTTTGAAATAGTACAGAACACGATAATATAATCAAGGCATAATCATGCTCAAGTAAAAAGAAAAATTAGACACTAAAAATAAAAAAAAAACAAAAACTTACCTGAATATACTGAGTTGAAATTGCAAAGTTTTATGTTGTTTCAAATATTCGAACTAACAGTTCTATGAATAACTAAGTACATTATCAAAAACTCGGGCGAAATCGCAATAAGCAGGCCGATTTATTTCTCCTAAGTGTCAAGCCATATTCCATATTCACAAATTGCCGGGTCGATTCCATGTGTTTCGTTCGCACACGCTATGTGCTGGCACGAGAAATATTGTTGTCAATTTTGAGCCCGGCAACCACTGCTTCCCTTAGGGGTGAGAAACATTGTTTCTAAAATTTGAAATCACGCTTCCCTGCAATTCACGCGATGGTTATTATTTACAGGTGACATGAAGATTGTGACTGAAATGCCGGTGTTTATATGCGTCTCTTTCGCACTTTGATTTTGTTTAAGTGTATAAAAGAGACGAAAGAAAATATGAGTTAGGTCTTTTAGTCCCAATTTCAAACAGATGTTATTCAGTTCGAGCTGCATTTTACTGCATGATTGATTAATTATGATACTTAATTTACAGTGTTTACATTTAACATTCTTTTGTTGTATGATCTTCAATTAATTGCTTAACCAAGGTTATCTTACCTACCTACCTTACGTTCATATCGTTATTATCCTCGCTTATACATAAAACTGCATTTTTTATTCTGTTTCCAAACTCTGTGAATGCATGGTGCAATTTGGCAAGAGCCTGAATGTGTAGTCGTTAGTTTACAATGCATAGAATTCTTACTTAATTGGCGGTCTACAGCAAACATGACTTTAAGTTTAGATTACCTACAATTCAAAGATCACATCCTTCTTTATATTTGCAGCCTATAGAGTCACAACTCCATACTAGGATTGCTTCTCTGAGAATTGAACCCAGGACACTTTGAATAGCCAGTTAATACAAAAAACAAACAACGTAATTTATTTTACAGTAGTTACATAAAACTATAAGCAAGCTTTAGAGCCAATCTAATAAACATTAAAATGTCTGTGACATCGGTCATCGTCTGTAATGTATGAAAAGAAACGGAAAATCTGTGTTTATCCGCAAACCTTATTTTACGTTACACCGATTGTGTTTAACGGAAATTTTCAGTTATCGTTAAAGAGCACGTAGTCAACTAATAGGGGGCAGAATGTAATTTCCTCCCCTGTCAATGATAAAAGAGAATCTTTCACTGTAAATGACGTAGCCACAGGGGTTGACGATAAATAAGAAAATTATTTGTCCATCATTGTGTCGTAAATCACGCGTTTTTACAAGTAAAACTTTTAAGTTGGTACCTTTTGATTAGAATTTTGCTACCTTCTCGAGAGAATACGATTTAGTGAATGAAGACGAAAAATCCAACCACAAAAATTTACTTAATTTCAATGTCACTGATAATACAACACTGAAAATAACTTCAAATATATTTTATGTTACCTTGCGGATTGATAAATGAAACGACCATTTTATTAGAGATTCAGGATAGATGGCAGCCCTGTAAAATATTTAAATTCAAATTTTATAATTTTAATTACATTTTGATTAATTTAGTCTTAACTTAGATGTAAATAACTTTAATCAATTTAAAAATTTATTTACACTCAGTGTAGAGATAGAAACTAACTGTTGCTCACAACCATGAGATATGATTTTATGAACAACAGCACGTACAACGCACATACTCGGTTAACTTATGCATTTACTGACTACGAGAACAATAAAGGAGCTTATGTTGAAAACCCGTTAAATTTTCCAACAGAATGAGAGGCGGGAAGTCTGCAGCCTGTACTACAGAGGAAATTACATTTTGCTTGTGTATTCTATTCTAACCATTACAATGATACAGTACTCTGGGAGATGTGATGGTTGTATTAAATTTACATACATTCAGCATGTTCTTAACCCGTTAACAGATGTCTATTCCTCAGTTTGAGGAGGTTTAGAGCATTGCTATTCCAGTGCGGAGGGCAGTCAGAGTTGGCAGTCAACTCAAGTGTCGGAAGTTATGCTAAATGAAGGTTATGTTGTAGCCTGAGACCAAAAAAACAAGAAACTCTTAAATAGGAAATGATCACGTTTCTCATACATTGCTTGGAAGACCGTCTTTGGTGACGTATGTCAGATCGTAAAAAAAATACTCACTCTTTTGCTCCGAAGGCTGATTCTATAATATTTTTTGGTCCGAGGTTGTAGTCTAGAGTCGATTGACATAACATGTTATGATTGAATTTCGCCCGCAAAAGGGACCTTCTACATTATCAAAACGCGCGAGTTATGCTTTAACTTAGACCAACAGAGCGAGTCTTCTATTTACCTAATCATAATTCGGTTTTTAGGCCAATTACGACTTGACTTGGAAATAGATTCCAAGTTAGCTTATGTAGTGTTCCGTTATTTAGTGGGAATATTCAGAAGGGTCTCACGCAAGCAATACATCACGAAGGTCAAATGTTCTGCGCTATATTTCTTCCACGCATACTTGTTATGCCAACCATGCATCTGGCTTACTGGATAAAGGGTCGGTATTTAGGTATACTGGTATATGTAACACTATTATTAGAATATCCTAAAAAACCTACAGGTAAATATCTGTTGGTAACATCAAACACTAACCCATACCACCACCACAGAACATAAAAAATCATGTAAGTATAAAAAGTAAAAAATGTTAGGAAAATTTAGAAAACATTGTATATTTTTGTATTGAGCTATTTAATTTTCTTCTCATATCCTGTGGCAAAAAATCATTTCTGTTGGCCAAAAATATCTCGGAAACATCTAAACCAATTTAGAAACCATTTTTACTGGTATATAGCTGATATTAAAAGGATCACAAGGGCT
>LGAG01000184.1:414989-518236 GCA_001278395.1 Lerema accius
TATAACAACAATTATTATCATTTTTGTGAGTAAACTTAGCAATTGTATATCCACTACACTCTCAGTCGAATAGTTTATTTATTATGAAAATAAGCTTTCGACACTTCTCCATATGAACTATAACTATGCCAAATCTTAAACCAATACGAGCTTGTAATACGCTTAAAAAGAGATCCAAAGTTGAACTCTTCACCTATTATAATAATTATTTATAGAAAGTCATTCTTGTTCCTGTGTAAATGAAACTATTACATCAGCTTCCCCTTTTCTATTAATTTACTTCCAAAGTGGTTAAGACGAATGGAAAGAGTAGTAAGTTCTGTATAAGTTGAGGAATAAGTAATTAAAGTTGCAACGGTATCGGGCTCTTGGTCTATTTAGCCAGGGAGGCACTTAAGAAACATGGCTCGGTTCGTTCCGGAACTTAGCAACCATAGTTGTAGATATTGTAAAGGTCTCGCCACAATAATAGTGTTGTTTTAATAATAATAATAAATAATTGGTGCCGCGTGGTCGACTTGACGTAAGGCTTGTATTATTAATTATTATTCTAATGGACTCTCAGAGTTGTATTTGAGGTTTGTCATGTATCAATTCTCATACCTTAAAAAATACTTATGAGAATAGCAAACAAGCTGAAATAAGAAATACATGGTCATGTAATAAAACTGTATAGAGAAGTAGTAGGATTTGTTACGTAAATAAGGCAACGACGCTGAATAATACTGTGTGCAGGTGCCAATCATGAGCAGGCGTTTTATTATTAAACTAACTAGATATACACACAGAAACACAACAATAATTTAAAGCAAAA
This sequence comes from Lerema accius, assembly GCA_001278395.1. Lineage (NCBI taxonomy): Eukaryota > Metazoa > Arthropoda > Insecta > Lepidoptera > Hesperiidae > Lerema > Lerema accius. The sequence goes on from LGAG01000184.1 coordinate 415,804, forward strand.
AATAGTATACAGACGGAGGGCAAATGTGCGGACACCCTTAATATCCACTTTTCTGCGAGGTTTTAGTATTCAAATAATAAAATAAATAGTTCTGTTTACTACAACTAATGTAGGAAGTTGACGTTCGTTGAACTAGATTTCTACAATATTAACATGTTTCCTAATATTTACCAAGAAATTACTGCATAAAAATCACGACGAAGAGCCAAAAATGTTTTGTAGCGAGAAATCTTTGAGTAATTGCGAGACGAGGTCGGTATGATAGCTATAAAAAAATAACTTTTATTTGTTCAACTTTGCCCATAAAATAAAATGTTCTAGTATTGTATTGAGTGAAAAACAAAACAGTTCCAACAAGTTTTTGATTTTGGAAGTTTGGCCACAAGATAGGACAAAGGCCTAAATCGGATCACGGCCTCGAAGAAGACAGTGTAAACAAAAACTAAAAGGAATTTTAACGTTTTTTACTCTACTATGGAGTGTATACGATTTTGATCGATGTTTAATTATTCCTTCAGAACTTCTGAACTACTTTTGCTTTTGTTTAATATTTATATCTAAGGCGTCGGGTTTAAAGTTTTTGTTAGAACCTACCCTTATTGCTCCTATTCAATATAAAAGCTTTGGTAATTAAAAACATAATTTCTGTTTCCATTTACTATAAACACTAACCATCAAATGACAGTCATGTTTTATTTCTCAACTGTTTACATACAAAAATTATATAAACTTCAACTTACAATTTCTTTCCCAACACGTCCCTAGAAAGCTGGCAAATCTTTGAACGACCGCACTAAAGACCAAACCTGTGTAAGGGTTTCGTCCCCAATAGTTAAGGGTTCGAACAATTGCCCAATCCCCGGATAGATTGATGAAAAAAGTTCCAGCATTCCCATGGTACTATATTCGTAGATTACTTGACTGTTCAAGTTACTATAGTACCTATATTTATATGTGGAACACGACGTCCGATTTCAACCCCTATGGCGCATTGGTTATGCTGGATCCCTTTTCAATGGGTCCTAAGTTCGATTTCCAACAAGGTAGAAATTTTAATAGTGAATTCATAAGTCTATTCTTGGACTAGGTTTGTGTCTTTTCTGTATGTATTGTCCATGACACCTAAGATATAGGGAATCTTAGTGCGGAGATATGAGTGCAGTGTTATTTATTTTTAAATGATAACAATTAATATGACAAATCTACGAGTTTTTAATAAAAATAAAAATTGTCAAATATACTGAATCCAATGTAGGTATTGAATGAATTAGGTTGCTAGTTACTTCTTAATTAAGTGACCTTTTTACTAGCTTAAACCTCTTTCCAAAACTTGTCTGTTGTGATTCAATTGTTTCTATATATAGAGTATGTGCTATAGTTCAAGTAATAACTCAATAAAGTCGTCTAAATAAACTTCTCCAACAGTACCAACTGTATTTCCGACTTTGGCGTCTTTGTGAAAACTGTCGGGTTGCGGTACAAAGTTTGTTACGGCTTAGAAAAGCCTAATTACAAACGTAGGAAACTTTCCAACTATGTTCCTGAGCATATGTGTACATTGCTAACATAAGACACACATACCTTAATCTAATATATACTTTCTTGATTTTATCCTTTTGTTAGTGTGATAGCGACATGACAAAATGTGGGAATGATTTCATAAGAATATTGTCGCTACATTTAGAATGTATGTAGGTGGGTATTAAGTAAGGTTAAAATTTTAGCAGTCGTGTTTTTTATACTTATTAATAACTTTTCAGACTGCAACTAGGATTGGCAACATCACTGAGAGACAATTTGTCTTACACAAATTCGTGAGTGCCTTGTATTGTGTACAAGGTACATTGTAATTGTAACTATTTTAAGTTTTTTTTATACCTTACAATGTCTTTAAAGCTTCGAGATGTCTTAACAATTTTGTTAAGTCAAATTGTCAAATTCATAATCTGAACTATTAACATGAATTAAATTTATAGGCGTTAAATCCAGGCTTTTTATAATTTGATTTACGAGCAAAAAGCAAAAAGCGAAAGGGTTAACTTTGCTAAACCCTAGCGAAAGTGACATTAATAGGATTAATTTATCTCTTTTGATAATACTTTGCGGATTAGGACTTATATAGGACAGTATAGGAAAAGTTTTTTACAGGTAATTTAATTAGGTTTAATGATTTGATGAAATATACACTCTTAAAAAAGATAAGACTTTAGCTATCTTAATAATAGCCAGAAATATTAAGGGTAAAAGGTGGAAATTAAATGATAAATTTTACATTTAACTTTACAATTTACTGTAATTCTAAACTTAGAGTATACACCCACACACATTAGATATTGACATTGACATCTGTCATTCAGGCATATCAAACAAGTTGTTAGTCTATGAATTGGCATAATGAATTATAGTCAATTTTCGTTCGCAGAATGTCTTCATATATCACCCAATTCTCACGCGTTATAAAGAGTGACAACAGCCTTCGAATTTCACGCGTAGAATAAATAAAACGAACAAAGTTTTCTTTTAAAATATTTTGTCTAGAAAACTACAAAACTATGTTTTTCTTTTGTACTGTTATTACATTTCCTTTGTTGAGGACAAATTTATTTACAGCTGAAAGGTTTCTTTGAAACTTATGAACCCAAATAGATTTCAGTACTATAGTAGTAAAGTTCTAGCTAAATATAAATATTCGAAACATTATTAGCCCATACTAAGTCTAAGTAGATTGATAATTAGACACAGGATATCACAAACAAAACCAATAATCACTATTCATTAATATAATCGTAAAAATGTGAGTGCATACAAAAATACGTATAGCCTATGTTACTCCTACAATAGATACGAATGTAATGACACCTCACATGTTATAATCTGTCAAACTACTTGAGCTGTAGAGCCTGCCAAAGAATTGGTTATAATACCTCTACAAACACTTGTAAAACATTACCCTCCTGGTAGTGACAGGTAAAAAAAGTAAAGGCTAAAAGAGACCTATTAAAAAGGAATAAGATTTCTTATCCCTATTCCTCGGTACATTTTGAATCCCATAGTTCATACTCTGACTCAATTATACCGTAACACTATAAATCTGAAGTGGAGTCCCTAAACTGGGCACTTCGCAGTTCGCACTCCCAAGTGACCTATCCCTGTTTCCCATTACCGCATTTTCTCTTCAATTTATTACCTCACAAAATAACTGCGTTGAATATTCCTGTTTAGATCTCAATTATTACTGTCAGGTATTCCACAAAAATTAATGAAAATACGACCAAAATGTACCTGATTACAAAAAAGGGCAGACGTTGTTTTGCAACTTATTGTATCTCATAAAGTTCGGTTGTCTTAGTTTTCCAAAACTGGTATTGCCGATCTATTTTTTACATAATATTCTTACCTTTAGTAAATGCTATTCATATTTGACCACTTTTGATATGGCATTTCAATAATGTTAGTATTTTAGCTAGTCTCTTGAAATATTTCAACAACATCAGTCACGCTCAATCTTTCTTAAATATCACTCAGAATTCGATTAAAATTGCTTCCAAGTTCAGTGACAAATATACTATGCTTATAATACAAAGATGATATTGACCTAATTTCTATAATATCGGCATAAAGTTACTTAGTAAATTACTCCCAAATACCAACAAGGTACGGGGATTGACTGCAAATCCGGTCAATCCTATAATTTATCATGCTTTAGGAATTACAATCTGTCTTAGGACAATAGTGTTTCTGTAACGACCAGGTTACCGTTTTGTCGTAATCCGGGCAGACGTTGTCCTGCAACATATTATCTTTTATAGTTTAGTTGATCCCTTAGTTTTCCACATACTACTGATCTCCAATTTTCATACATTGTAGTAAACGCTCATTATCTTGGACAACTTTTGGTATGGCGAAGTTTTAATAACTCTAATGGATTGGCTGGTCTCTTGAAATATCTTGAAAGCAGCACCACCTACTGGGTCCAACTGACTCAAAACCATCCTCGGTACTTCTAAAATACCTCACAAAATTTTTATTACAATCAGTCCAGCCGTTTAGGAGGAGTTCCGTGACAAAGACACGTAAGTGTTTTTACATTTTAAGTAATTTTTTTCTACACTTTTACATTACAATGTAACCATAACCTTACCAATTGAATTAGCACTATATCCTGTATTAATAGTATGTAGTTATTTTACAAAACCCGATCCGCCCATGTAAGCACTTGTGTTCTATTAGAAGTGACAATAACACGAGGAAGAATGCTCTATACATACTGATAAGGCTCCGGGAGGAAGAAAATTTCTCCATAAATGTTATAGGCGAGTCAAGTAGATATTACTTTTGTAACAGTTCTAATAACAATATCAGATGTGAGGTAGTTTTCGAGCATAATAGTAAACTCATGATGTTAGAGCCTATGAAGATGTTAGAAACTTTTTATGAAATTTATGACATAAGTTATTACGTCATTATAAGGTTATGCACACGAAATTTTGAATTGCAATTTTTTGTAGATATAGATAGAGTACAGACTTACAGAGGCACTTAAATACAATAACAATTAATAAAAAAGGTATTCATTAGTGAAGATAGTTAGAGAATATTGTTATATTGATTGAGTATAAAAAAAAAATACTTTTTCTTTTTAATAAATTAACCTGTCCAAAAGTCTAAGAAACACAGATTGGCTTTCAAATCCGTGGTTACTTTAACTTTGATCGTAAAAGTGGTAAAACCTTGTATCTTTTTATTACAGAAGCGAGGACGAGGATTTATTAAGTTTGAGTACGATCATATTATTTTCTTTTCTGTCTCCTTAAATATAAATTTTAGGACAATTTTATTCACGTTTACGAAATAATATTTCGAGGAATAGCCGTTTTAATAGGAGGCCATTTTGGGATGGCGATTTAAATTGGTAATAGGAGAGTTTGTGAAGAACCTTGGCTGTATGTAATTAGTAATCAGAGCTTTGATATCCAGTACCTTATACCTTTGGTATCATGTTATCCACTACCTTAGTAATTAAGCAAGAGTTCATAAGTTAAAATTAAAAAAAATGAGAAAAGTTTTTTTTTCACTCAAAAAACCTCATGAGATAAATATTTTGGTTTCAAGCACGAGTACTCGTGCGTAATGGAAATTTTAAAAATACATTATAGCATTGCTGTGATTGTGATAAGGTATAATTATGTCAACAGCGGCTGCCATTATTATTCGGATATAACGAGAATTTTAATTAAAGGCTTGTACAAACGAACGTCTTTTAAAAGCAGAGTAATTTTAGTGCGAGATAGATTAACAATTGCTAATACAAAAGTCAAAAGCTAGTGTCTCCTAAAACTTCCAATATAACTTATCAACGTTAGAAAATACTAACAAGAAGAAGAATAATCAATCCTTAAATGTGGCCGCTCAGTTACATAAAGTACATAAGTTTAGTTTTTAATAAGCTTTATTTCTTAACTTTTCTCTAGACTGTGATAAAAAAAAAAAACATTATATTTTACCCAAATACTATTATAAATACTTATTTTATTAATTTTAAAAGTCGTACTGAGTCTTACTTGTACAACCGCCCTAAAGTATATACCCTGCGGGTTTAAATTGGGCTCTGATCATTTTTGAAAGGCTCTGTCATCGCAAAATTATGATATTTTCAAGCACTTTTATCGTATCCCGATGCTTTCATTTTAAGTTAAATATATTTCACTGTTGAATGCAAATGTGGATGATATTTAAAAATTCTAAAATATGGATCCACGTATAGGATGGTATTTACTCGTATATCTGTATCATTGAATATTATCGTAGGTATGTATGTCTCTAATTTATTTATCCATTTATATCGTAACTGTTTATGTATTAACGTGAATTCGAGTGTCTGAGGAAGATCTCATACTAGAAAAAAGCCAACGCACATCCAAATTAAATAGAACCAAGGGTATAAAAACACACATATTATAGATGAGTACCTACAGTTACTAATAGTTGCATCAAAAGGGCTCATAATTTCATAAAATTATTTCATGTGTACCTATAAGTTACGTACCTAAGTGTATCAATCAATATGAATTTAAAAATTGTATACAATTTATTTTATAAACGCTATAATGTAAACTCACGTATTTCGCTCCAGTCTCAAAATGTATTTATTTAAAAGCGTTTTTTTCTCAACCAATATCACGGCGAGTGCTTTTGTCCAAATATTATGCCATCTGTCATGTTTATAACATCTACGCCATTATGTTAAGTGCTCTCTAAAGATAAACGTCCACTGAACAAATAAATAGTTGGAATTGTTCGAGTTATTTATTTCGTTCCTGCTATCTATTAGGTATTATTATGAAATCGGCCAATAAAAAACGCTACATATTCATAGACCCACACTACGATTTCCTGTTTATGGGTGCTATGGATAGTATAGGAAACACTATAAAACACACCCAATCTTAAAACAGAATTTAAAATTCACCATTATGTGTTTCATAGTATGTTTTCAATTAGTTGAAATGTTAACTGCTGCACTATAGGCAACCTTATTTTTATTTAATAATTGAGTTAATCCTACCGGCCGCGGCGGCGGCGCAGTGAATAGAGTTATCCGAATTGTGTCTAGATACGAGTACATAGAACTTCACTACATACTTCGAAAACGCGTGCGCGTAGTTTACTAGTTCGAGATTCTTCTATTTTCATCATTTTCATTGCACTCCAGAGGGTGGTAACCTAAAAAAATTCACCTTTACGGGCTTCGGAGGGCACGTTAAGCCGTGTTGGTTGCTCTTGGGTGGAATACAAATTATTCACGCACTGGAGCAGCATGGTGCAGTATGTTCTAGTCCTCCTCAGTTATGAGAAAAGAAACCATAGCCATTAATGGGTTGAGGCCACACAATCCACTCTAATCCGTTTATTAAATGACCACTTTTTGAGTTGGTAACTATTTTACATTTTCATTTCAGTGCCCGTTTACCTTATGAGTAACAATGAAAATAGCATTGTAATAGTTACATCTTCATAAAACATTTTATATGTTGTAGTTTTAGGATCGCTTTCCAAGAATTATTGTATAGATGCGAGTGTTAAATTGTTGTATAAGTTATTGTGAATATACGAGTAATTTTTTAATCGAGATAAATCACCTTCGTACGTGGTTATAAGGGTTATTATTTGCTGAAAAGCTTGAAATCATTTCACCTTTAGAAAAATGTCCAATATGATTTCTAGGTCCTTAATGATAATCTTATATGAAAAACTATTAATTCATTTATTCGCTAATGAAAAAAAAGAATGAAAGTCAAGAGTACCTGTTGAGGTACTAAAACAACCTACAAAAAATAAATTATGTGGCAGGAATACATTTTCTAATTTTTAGTATAATTGGCTAGCCTGGAACTAAAGTGGTATATGTTACAAAAAAAAGTTATCAAATGAAACGCGTTTAAAGTCACTATATTTAAACAATAAATCAAATTCTAAAGTTGTATTTTAATGATAACCTTACTTCGGTAACCGGATGACACTTGAGATTACTTTTATTTGGATTAATTTACTGTTTTTAAGTTCAAATATTGTTTTTAAGTTCAAAAATGCTCATAACAAAAAATGTTACATAGACCACTTTAGCTCCAGGCTAGCTAATTATGTATTGAAATAATGCACATAATTATGAATGTTGTACACTTCCGCATCAATAAAGTTTATATGTACGAGTTTGAAGTACAATTGAAAGGCTTCTCGTATTAATTAAATCTCAACATTGACGTAATTACCTTCATGCTTCAGGCTTAATTAGGAACCCAGCAAAATATTAATAATGAGGTGGAGAAATACATACAGTATTTCACTATATGTATTTCTGTTTTAAAACTTAGTCTAGATGAATTTTATGGAATTACTAGACGACGCTTGCGACTTCGCCTGCGGTATAGTAGTAAAAATTTTTTGGATTTATCCCAAGGGAACCTATAATCGGGATAAAATCAATCCTATATTCTATTCCTGGATGCAAACTATTTGTGCTAAGTTTCAGCTTAATCGGTTCAATGGTTACAGCGTGAAGGACTTACAAACGTCCAAACATCTTTACAAACAGGATAATATTATTAGGATAGCTTGATTCTTAATTTTCAATGTGTGGTACTTAGTAACGTTAATTAGAATTAGGGGACATATTCAGACTATAATACTCGTATTTCCTAAGTTTTTTAACATTTGTAACACCAAATTTTATAATTTGGATTTCTGCACTTCTTCTCGATGTAAACTATAAGCATGCCAATTTTTTTAATTCATATGTGCCGTCTCAAAATAGAATAGTCATTAAACAAAAGAATCCTCTCTCGTAGCGAATAATAACAGTGGATATCGTTTTAAAATTCTGTTTAGGACAACATCATGTGGCGTGTCGTTTAGACGAATATTTCGCATTGTGGTTTTATATGACTTACCTACTCTACTTAGACCTAACTGTGTTATGTTAAGTAATTCCTTTTACCCGATAGCAACAAAAGGAGGGTAACGATTTGTGAGTGTAATTATATAATTTAAAAAAAATTTAGCTTAAGTTACTCTTACCTTGGAGATGAATATAATGACACCCCAATATTTTGAAATCTGACAAGCAGTCCACAATGTAGAGCGTTGCAAAATAATACACAGGTATTAAATAAGATTATATTGAATTATTTACTTTGTCGAATAAGGAATTTTTTCCCTAACATAGCTGGCGGAATCGCAAAATGATTTTCCCTAATTCTGTGTGAACCCGCTGGAGTGTACCAAAGTCTTTTTATTCATAATCATAACATTTTTCATAAAGCGCCCTTGTCAAAGGGTTGTTTTAAATTCTTATTTCGTTGGTAGCTCCGCTCTCATGTGATTAAGTAGTCGGTTTTGTCTTTCCGTAAATGTTCCTACTAAATAAATTAGGGCCTCAATTTCTCATTTCTTTACGCTGTTGCGATGGTAACAAATAAGTGAATTTGTATGAGTTATGTTGAATATTTCTTCTTTAATAACGTTTCTCATGTGATATCATGTTTAATAAATAGATACAGAATGAAAACCGAAATATTGTATGTAAAATTAAATAAATAAAAAATGTATATTTTAAAAGGCTGTTTAGTAACCGCGTTACTTTTTTTTAGGTTTTTGAGGTAAGTCATTTTTTATTAATAAATTTTTTTGACTGTCTTTTTTTTAAATATCGTTATGAAGACGTAATAAAATACATATTGAAAAGCTTGATAACTACATCAACACCTTACATCTACAGGGTTAAAATATTATATACCCAACATGATTATAAGCCAGGGCATCTTAACATCCGAAGACTATCGAAAGCTATAAAAAGTAAATCCGTGAATTCCCACCTTGAGTTTCGTGACAATCGCTGGCTGAGCTATAACGAAGATAGGGTTAATTACAAAAGATGTCGGCGTAAATCAAGATTTAGATAGGCTGGTTACCGTTTTCATTTAATTGGGAAAAGGCTCGAAGGTATTTAAGGAATCAGATCAGGGATTACTTTGTTGCTTTAACATTAAAATATTTTTAATCAAGGCTCTTTGCATTTATTGTACTTAGGTATCTTTACAATTTTATTCCTTATAGATATCTGTTGATCTAGATATATATCTACCTACCTATATTACCTACCTACTTTCGGAGAACTGTATTCGAATTCAACGTTTAGAAAGAAATTGTATTTCAAATGCGCTCGTAGTTACACAAAAATACGGTCCATATTATTTTGTTTACAAACCGTCTCATACGAATCGCGAATGTAAATAAGTGAAATGAAAATAATTTGATTAAATCAGGCCTGATATCTGAGAACAGGAAGGCGATAGAAATCTTTGTTTATCCCATTTCATTCTTTCTCTAACCGGCTTGGAGCATTTAGCATTAGCATTTCTTTTGAACGTCTGAAAATAAGATTTTCCGCATACTAATCATATTCAAAAGCTGATAGCTTTGGACTTTGTGAAATGTAATAAGATCGTCTGAAGCCCTGTCGTTGTTTGCAAATTCTGTTTGAATATACATTTTGAAGTATTACCTACATTGATTTAAGGTATAAGATAGTAGGTATTTCCTATATGCATTTCGGTAACCCCAATTAGTAAAATGGTTACCGTAAAGAACTGTTGTACAAAACTGCCCGTAACACACGTAATCCTACTGTAGGAATGAGAAGGAGTATTGTTTCTTCAATACAAATTAGACTTACATAAAGTCGATGATTCAATAAGTATTTTGTATGGAGAGGTTACAAATGATCATAGGAACAAATACTGATAAATTAGTAACTAATTCTGATGTAAGTATATTTTTTTATAATGGTATCTCTTTTTTTATGTTTCGTAGTGAGCTGTTATTTTCTAGGACGAAATTAACTAATTCTTATTTGAATTCAAAGTTATACATAAAGCAACAGTTTAAAATTTTATCAAAAAGTAGCATAAGGTAGCACTAATTAGGAAAGGCAAGATTTTCAGTTGAATAAAACCAACGCGATTTTTGCATCTCTTCCCAAAGCAGCTTTAAAAATCCTCATGAAACCTTAAAGCTACTGTGAAATATAAAGCAGTGTTTATTTATAAGCTCTCGTGGCATTATCAAGATAGAAAGGACAGGTCTCCCCGCCGACATTAAGAGTACCTTCGTCAACAATTTTAAGGTTATCAAGATAAACGGCGTTGTCATCAGTCTAAGGACCGACCTTTGAGCCCTAAAAATAAGGTTGCCCCAATCAGCCCTATAAATCACCACGCTCGATATTTCCAACGTGAAAATAATACAGGTGAGAAACGAGAAAATAGGAATCTATTTGCTGAAAACAATATAGAATCACAAGAGGACGCTCGTGACTTCGCTCGCGAAAAAATAGGTTTATAAAAAGTATTGATTTAATCCCAAGGGAACGTTCTAGGATGATCTTTATGATCCAAGATATGCTATTTCTATTTACTATAATATATTTAAATCAATAAGTGTTGATGATTTTAATTTAGGGGAACGGAGATGACATCTATCATATTCTATTCTTATGTAAGGATCATTTCGCATATCATTCCCAGTATTTTCAATGCAACAATCTTTAAAAAATGTACATGTAATTTTTTGGAAAATACAGTTAGCAACAAAGAAGTAACTGCTAATATTAAGTGAATATTAAAGAGAAAACGACATTAATTTGTATTTTGTGTATTGTAGGATCCAAAACGAAACAGCCGGATACTAGTTTTAAATAAATCATTCTGAAATCTTAATTGAAACCGAAACTCTCAAGTCCAAGATATAAATCCTTCTGCAATGAAAATGTAATTCCTTCTTGAAGTAGTTTTATTTAAAATCGTACTGAGATTTTGTACCGTAAAGAACCAACTTTCAAATTGAGTTAAAATGTTAACAACTACAGAACCACTTAACATGCTCGGTTGAAGGCGGAATAGTTTTAAAATGCACGTTGGATATTGTTTGAAATTTGCAAGGTTTTAATTTGGCAATTTATGCATCCAGTTTGTTTTCATAATAGTCACGTACGATTGAGTATTTTGTATGGAAAAAAGATGGAAGAAATGCCGTAAGGATATCCCATCCCTAGTTCAGACATCATACTTTTAGAGCATAGATACTTATTAAAAAAATCAGCCTACTGAAGCAATAGGCTAAAAAGGTAAGTCATAACTTACAGTGACATGATTCTACTACGGCAAAGGGATTATCTAGAGTATAACGCACCATAATAACAAAACATAAACAAATATTTTCTCAATTATAATATAACTAATAAAGCTCATTATATAAAATAAAGCTTTCATTAATCCTCCCAATAATTCTCATGAGGGTGATATTTATCCAGTTGCTTAATATCCGGATCATAATAATAACTTATTCACTGTAATCTCAAATGACCCAATCGAAGGATAAATAATGTTTATTATAAGCTTGTAGGCTTATATTTTGGATTAACTAATATTGTAACTTTTTGAACGGCATTGAGAAGGTTAATAAGCTATTTGTATGGCGCAATGGATACCACGCCGAACCATCATTTAATGGCTCCCAAATTTGATTTTTAGCAAGGTAGAAATTTAAATAATAAATTAAAAACTCAGTTCGTTCACATTATGAAAAATTCCTGATGAAATAGTCCCTATTTGTAACTGTAAGGAAAAATTTTGACTAAATTCAATAGTTCCTCAAGATTGAGTTAATACAGATTATCGTCAAAACTTTCTTAATACAAAATCTCTCCCAAAGTTCCTAAAAGACTTCGATCTGTTAGAATATTACATAAGTTTTCAACAGCGTAGGTAGCTAACACGTTTCTTGGTCACGTTTTCCAATATTTTCCGACGATACATGATAGAATTTTCTATCTGTTGACACTCATTTAACAATATTTGAAAAATATATCCATCATGAGTGCACACAACTTATCGGCTTTCCTCAAATATTTACAATTTTTTTTTGTGTTGTCGTGGAACAATGTATTACGGATTTATTTTTTCTGGCTACATATAAATAGCCAATTAAAGCGAAGGCAATACGAACGCAGAATTATTTTACGTTCATATTTTGTTTTTGGAATCTGTGACTTCAAGTTAATGGAAATCCATTCCAGAATTTTCGAATTGAGTCGCATCGAAAACATAAACGCTTTTCTCGTATAGTTTTGCATTATTTTACTATAAATACTTCATTTACCTTTCAACATCAGCGTATCTTCAAAGGATAACTTTATGAATGAATTGTCATATTTTCCAATAAGAAGGAGTTAAGTTTCATTTTATTATTTAATACATAGAACAACCAAAGACACTTTAAATTGTTATACCTAACAAGCATTCTTACAGAATTCGGTTGAAATGTAGTTAGAAATTTACATCAATCAGGGAATAATAAGGACACAAAAAGAGCGAAAGAGATTTCAAAGAGACAAAAATAGAAATATGTTAACGAAAATAATGACTGGACAAGATATCAGAGTTAGGAAACAGTATCACAAATATTCCACATTAGTGTCTGTCCCAAGTTATAGACGCAAATTAGTTGAAATTATCTAATAGGTACCCTATAAGAAGAATGGAATTGATTGTGTCAAGTTTTGTCTATGAATACTTCTCGTATCCATAACCTAATTAAACGGACTGTTCTTATTTGATCCTTCATTTTTTTTTTTTGACTGTCTTTCAGTTTGACTACTTGTCTCTCAGTATGTCTTTCTTATAATTAAAATCCAATTTCAATTATATAAACGAATAGTTATATTACATCTTTAATCCATACTTTTTTCGTCATCCATTACGGTACCTTAAGATCTTACCCCTCCTTCCGACGACCCTTCGTTTTAGGTAAGATTTTTTTAGAATCAACTGAAAGAAAAAACTTATATTTATCTTTATATTATCGCTATCGCTTTTAAATTGTAGAATAAAGTATGTTACGTGTAATGCATTCATTTTCTTTGTTCCTGCGCAAGAATGTAATAATGTAGGAATTTTCCGGTGCTGACTTTAAAATGTGCACAGATTTTTTTACTTTATTCTACTACTACGTTGGAAATAAGTAACTTGGTTTTAATGTAACCTGCATTTGAAGTTTTTATTATAGGATGATATCTAGGTAGCTTAACCTACTCGTACTTCACCACTGAGATTAAATCAAAATCTTTACTAGAAATGAATTGTGTGACCTATACGTGTGGTGAAAACCCAAACATCGAAAAATCTTCATAAACATATTTATGATACTTATTAGTAGGTTTTTATAATTAATACAACATTTTATATATTAACTTCATGCGGATAAAATACTACATTATAACATAGTTTAAGAACGTTATAAGTACCTACTCCATGGTAACGGAAAACTACATCTATTCCCCATGAATACAAAACAGTTCATTTGTATTCATATTTTACAAATTCGATATTTACTCGCGTTTTGTACTCGGCTTTTCACTTTTGTATTCTTCTATTCAATTTCACCCTTAAACATTGAATAAATCGGAACAGATTTATAAAATTTTTAAGTACTTATACTTTTTAAACATGAAATTTTATATTATGATACCTACTCAGAACAATGCAGGTGCCTATATAAATATTTGAAATAATGACGATTACTATGAGTTCATCTACTCACATTTTTTTTGAGTCAACTAATTTAGATTAATAATTTTTACGTTATTAATGGGCTTAAAAATAGGAGGTTTATAAACCAGATATTTTGGTTGTGATCTCACTTACATCTATATATTAATACTTGAAGAATTATACATATAGACAGATGTTTAACGTTACAGGTTATGGTGGAGTTTCAACTAGAGCGGGTTCGCTAGTTACGTTAATTGTTTGAGTAACAGTGCAAACTAGTTCCGCATTATTCATATTGCACATAAAGCTGGCTTAGTTAAAGATGAAAACTTAATCTCGCTGCTTGAGTGTTTTAAGGCCGGGGGCAAACGTCCGGCATTCGCATCAGGAATCAGATTCTGAATTCCAGCAGCTTGGCGCAGACGTTTATAAGTTTTCAGATTCAGAATTTACGAGTTCACTGACAATAGGGGATAGCGAAGAAGAAATAATCAGGGGTAAGTTGTGCCGACAAAAATATTTCCATAATAGAAATGACTTACCCCTGGCTCTTCCAATCCCGCTCTCCTCACTATTCGGAATTTGAAAAATTCTAGACGGTTGCGCACGCCCTAATGTGGATGTTTGTTAGATTACACGCTTGTTCAAGAGTGCTTCATATCTGTCAACATTAGTTACAGGTATTGATTTATTGATAGAACGCCTATGAAATACAAAACTAGAAGACCGAGCAGACATTGTTCTGTTAAATATTTTGTCTGTTATAGTTTGTTTGATCCCTTAGTTTTCTACATATTTCACCAAACTTCTATTCTCATCTATCTTTAGTAAATTCTCATAACATTGGATGACTTTTGCTATGACGGATTTTCTATAACTTTTGCTGGTGCCTTGAAGTATTCCGATAGCAAAACCATCTACTGGGGCCAACTCTGGTCCTGAGTGAGGTCTGGTCTGAGTGAGGTCCTGAGATACTCGGTTCCTCTAAAATACATCACAATTTTGTTATTAAAATCGATCCATCCGCGTAGGAAGAATTCAGTGACCCATACTAATCTTACTACTTCACATAGAAGAATATCTAAGATAGGATTAGAAACTTTAAGATGACGTACAGTGTATAACAAGATAATGTGAAGCAAAGCGGACAACCGTGAAAAGTGTCTATAACATTATGCAGAGTAAGATTCTCGATTCTATTCATAGCGAGGTAATGACTTGTTTTGCATGCTTTATGAATTGGAAATAACTACTTTTTACAGGAATGTTAATAATTTCTGTTTAAATAAAGGGAAAGTGCAGCAACTGTTGTTATCTACATTCCAAGTATTGCATCTTGATCATATTGATGTTGATCTAGATTTATTGGATATACATTATACAGGACACAACATAGAATGGAGAGAGCATCACTACATGCCCGGTACAGAGCTTAAAATGACACACATAGGCCTCAGTATATTCCTATATAATATATACGCTCAACAAACGTTATCCTTTATTCCGGTGTAAGCGGAAAAAAGGCGCACAATTTTGTGTT
This sequence comes from Lerema accius, assembly GCA_001278395.1. Classification (NCBI taxonomy): domain Eukaryota; kingdom Metazoa; phylum Arthropoda; class Insecta; order Lepidoptera; family Hesperiidae; genus Lerema; species Lerema accius. The sequence goes on from LGAG01000184.1 coordinate 431,449, forward strand.
TTGACGGGTGATGAGCACGTTTTTTTAAACTGATTCCGTCACTAGTTTTTATTACTAATCAAAGGGGTAAAGACTTTATGACATAGAATGTAGGAGTTATAAAAGACAAAGACTTGGGCTCAACGATATACAACCTGTTATGTTATGAGTACAACCTCTTTCCCAACGTATCTTACCTCAAAGAAAAATAATTCTTCAAATGAAAAACCCGAATGAAACTCCAGACTCCGGCTTATTATTAAATCACCCTAAATTACCAATCCTTCGCGAACTTTTCCCTTTCTTTCCATACAAAGATACGATCGTATCTACGTTAATTTGATGTGGATAGTGATATGTGTAGGCTGCTTTGAAATCCGTGGAAAATCCCATTTCTTTTAGGACTCGAATGAAGTTGTTAGGGGTAAACATTAGATAAGTACAGTTAAAACTTGTAAGGATTTGTTTTTGTCTTAACTAGTTATCATTGATAGTAAAACGAAAAAGTCAATTTCTCAAAATGCTCAATGAAATTATTGCTAAAATTTTATTTTTGGGGCTGGGGGTGACGTAATATAAAATTAGCTTATATTATTTCCATAGTGGAGACGAATTCAATGCCAACTCACACGTTGACATCTGTCAAGCTATTAAATCTGTAAAGCATGCCAAAGAAATCAAGTAAAAGTTAAAATAAGGTATTCAATAAATGCTTAAAGGAATTGAGTGGAATTTATATTATCATATTCTGGAGCGTAAAATCGGCTATGAAATGCCCGTTTCGTCTTGAAATCTCTTATGTGTAAAAATCGGAATACATTGATATAGAAAAAGTATTTCCTGATGTTAAAGTGAATAATGTTCCAGGTTTTTAATATTAAAATGTGTACCTTCTAGTTCTAGTAGAAGTAAAATAAGTAACATTTATTAGTAAAGATTCGGATTACGTACCGCATTTATTCTTGTCTTTACACGTCCAAAATCAGAGCTTAATAAATGATTTTTTGAACACATTTTAGGCTCTATCGAAAATTTAGATTTTTTTACTTATATTGATAACGTTTTATTACTTAGATAATATCAGTCATATAAAAACAAAACAATCAGTGATACCCAGTCAGAAAGAGGTAACTTTTCCCACCGGTCTATTGAAACCGAGCGCGCGTTCGATCGATGATAGTGATTGGTTGTGTCGCTGAATGGTTGTGTTAATGAATGGTTGAATCCCTTGGCTTGACTTCGCTTGAAAACATTTTCGATTCGCTAATGAAAACATCTTTAGAAATTATTCGGTTCACAATATGTTTCCTACTCCCATTACTAATAATCTACCAAGTATTATATTAAAAATATCAGGTGTGAAAATATACACAGTAATTATGTTCAAATTTAAAATCCTCATGTAGGGATATTTGGAGCTGAACTCTTTTCAAATTACTGGGCCAATTACAATAAACATTTCATGTTGTGAGGCACCGAGAATGACTTAAAACAAGAATGCATCCTGCATTAGGTTGTGCTGTTTAAGAAGATACTTCAAAGGATCAGCCAAACTATTATTATATAAAAAAAGACGACGTGGTAAAAGTTGTCATGTTCAGTTAGTCCATTAAAACGGTCCAATGGCTACTGAAACAAAAGAAATGGATATAAATGCAAATACTGTTAAGGCAACTTAAAAGATTCTTTACTTAGTAATAGTAAAAACAACGATATTATTAATCTAATGTAGCTGTCATCAACTTAAAAGTTGGTACATCCTTCGCGAAGAATAGACCAGTACGCTCGTCTAATTCTTCAAGAGTCACTTCAGCTACAGTTGCCCAGCCATCTCTTTCAGCCGCTTTCTGAGATCCAAGGGATGTCATCCATGCGCAAGTCATTGGAACTTTATATTCTTGAAGAAGCAGACGTCTGTAAAATATTCGAAATGTTTCAATCTGTTGAAATTAAAACCGATTATAACATTGAAAATGTTTCATTCATTTATAATTTTTTAATTACCACACCAGTATTAGCTCAAAGTTATATCATAACTAGGTATTATACTTCGATTTAACATCATTAGAAAAAAATACGATACCGATGACGTATAGGGTATATTTTCAGATCTCTTATATGAAGTTGATGATATGAATGTTTGAGAAAAGAACACAAATACCTCTGTTTGACGATTTGACTGGCTATGCCCAGCCCTCGGTAGTCAGGATGCACGATAATTCCTCTTCCTTCATGGAAACTCTGATACTTTTCCTTTACTGATTTTGGAAATATCGGCTCCATTGTCATTAGAATACGAACCATTGCTTTCATTTCTTCAGTTTCAAATTCTATTCCTAGCTGTAAAATAAATAAGATTATATGAAAAAGACATAATATGTTACAATATTCAAATTCTTTAACCCATGCTCCTTTATGCTCTTAATGTATTTCGTGTGTGCTTATAAAATCTATGAGTATTTCATCATTTTCAACATCAAAATTGTGATATTATATTGTCTCATTTAACGAAAGAATTATTCAAGACCGTAGATCGTTTAGTGCCAGTAGACGCTGACAGTATAGAGACGACTTTCAAATGTTTAAAGAACTGTTGAATACTTTTAATTTATAGAAATCTCAGTTTGTTTATACAGGCAACGTATCAAGAATGTCATTCAATCATTTTACTATCCTAAATAAGTATGTCTCATTAAGTTATTGTTGTCAATAAAATAGGTAAATATAGAAAATTATAAAACAAATTCAATTCTTTACCTCACGGAAAACGTCCTCCACAGCAATATCCTTCGACGTGAGCTGTACAGTGGAGATAGCAAGGATTTTATCAAAATCCTCCGAGTCATCATCAAGACAGCAAATAGATATTTGAGGAGGTTGTAGTCCAAACATTGAAGTTAATGCTGTCTTATATTCCCCAATGGCTTTAACATTCTTGGCAATTCCTTGAAATTAATAAATACCTAACATTAAAAAAGGGGTTTGAAAATATTGTTTGAAATATTGTAAGTCACATATTTTTGGATTCATAAGATATGAATTTTAAAAATAATATGCGAGGTCCCGGTTAAAAAATCTGCACTTGATTTCGCATTACGTATTATAATAAATCATCATTTATTAAAGAAAAATGATGAAAGAAAACTAAAAAATAGTACTTTTAATGTTATAACAGTACAAAAATAAGCACCACACCTATGACTTCAAGGAGTAAAATTCTAACGCTGAACTAATTCGAAGAACACACGAAAGTCACTAATAGAATAAAAATAGAGCAACTAACCTGCGGCCTTGTGAAACGCTTCATCCTTAATAAAGTATGTCGTGTAAAATGTCACAAAATCGTCCATACGATTTGAGGGCAAATCCTGTATTCGTAGCTTGACAGTTTCTCCATTTTGCTTCTTAGACTCAAATCTCATCCAAATCCTACTGCTTTTTGCTTCCGAGCCCATATTCCCCTACTAACTGACGTCTTTATTTTAAGACAAGATATTTCGACTATTCCCGACTACGCTCGCACTGCAACGCGAGCGTGATGGCCGGATCTCCAATTTAAAATTTGTATCCGTACGACAATTTATCTATCATAAACGCTACCAATAGAGTTAGGTACAACTCTAGAGTCAAAGATAATTGCTCTCTATGACACTGTGAAACAATATATTTTTGAACGCATAGTTGAGGAGAACATTTAATTGATAACGTAATGAGACTCACATACAAAAAATGTTGTCAATTATACTATAGTTTTGTAATGAGATGATTTTTAACGGTCACTAAAACCATACGAAGCGTTACAGTCGGTGAAGAAGCGTCGTGTTTACATTACTTATCTAATGATAACGTTTAATTACCTACTACAACTAGAACTGGAGCGACAATTCACATTTATCTCTGATTGAATCTGTATTTGTAGGTATTTACAATAACTTAGCATAGTAACGAAACAATCTTTACACATAAAGTGTAAATTTAATTACTGATTATTGACGCAGTAACATAAATGCGACTACTGATTGCAAAAGTGTAGAAAGAGATTCACGACCTTAACCTATCTGTCGTATTTTCCTCAGTTATTTAACGATACGATTTTTTCGAAACGTTAAAGGTGCTACTGTTTAAAATAAATAAATAAAAAATACTATGGCTCAAATGAATATTTTACTTGCATTTGTTCAAATGAATATTTTAAAATATTTTCTCCAACATTTATTGATTAATGGTGTAGAATTCTTAGCGCGTACAGAATGAGAAAAGAATTGAAATAACTCGAGAGTCAAAAATAAGATGCAATTAGACATTAAATATTTAAAATTATCAATCCAAAGTAGCAACCATCAACTTAAATGTAGGCACATCCTTCTCTAAGACAAGACCAGTACGCTCGTTTAGTTCTTCAACAGTCACCTCAGCAACAGTATCCCAGCCATCTTTTTCAGCCGCTTTTTGAGATCCAATGGATGTCATCCACTCACATGTCATTGGAACTTTATTTTCTTGAAGAAGCAGCCGTCTGTATTAAAATATCACAAAGCCACTTACTAATAACTTTAAAATCTTAACTCTCAAAATATTTTTAATTAGCAGAGCAGTTTTGCTATTCTACTATGTTAAGGTATTGAATTCGTTAGCAAAATTATTTCGATGCGTGATTGTATAAGTATTACGAGAATTCGAAATTTTTAAGGAATCCTCTATTGTATTTTGAAATCGACTGTAGTAGGTATATTGCTACTTTGAACTTAAGCGTTAACAGACTCATCAAAAAGACACAAACATACATACCTTTGTTTGAGAAATTGACTAGTTATGCCAAGCTCTTGGAAGTCAGGATGCACTATAATACCGGTGCCTTCATAGAAGTTCTGATACTTCTCCATTAGTGATTTTGGAAACATCGGTTCCATTACCGTAAAAAAACGAACCAAAGCTTTCATTTCTTCGGTTTCCATGCTTTGCTGTAAAATAAATAAGAGGTTAAAGAGAGGTCTGAAAAAGTACTTTTAATTTTATTTTACATGAGCCCCGTATAGATTTTCATATTTCGTGATTCCTTATAAATAGATTTTAATATTGTATCATACCCCACGATTACGGTATACAATAAAATTTCTAAACGTTTGAATAGCCTAATGTCTATTACCGTCAATCTCTAGAAATAGCCGCTTGTTTAAATAGGCCAGGTATCAAGAAAGGTACTCTATCGTTGTATATATAAAACATAGTGATTGTGAAGAAAGTCTAGTTCAGGAAGTCCTATCAATTTATAGTGTAATAAAAGAAATTATAAATCAGTCAATTTCTTTACCTCATTGAATACATCTTCTACAGCAAAATCCTTCGACGTGAGATGTATACTAGATACAGCAAGAATTTTATCAAAATCCTCTTTATCATCATCAAGACAGCAAATAGATATTATTTCAGGAGGTCCGAACATTGAAATTAATGTCTTCTTATACTCCTCAATGGCTTGATCGTTCTTAGCAATTCCTTGAAATGAATAGATGGCATTGACATTTTTAATTAGATAATAATTGTTTACATTCTAATAAGTAACAGAAGTTTGTTCTCATAAGATATCAATTTCGAAACAAAAAAATTAAGGGGTCAGAAACGTGAAACAAATTCACTTGATTCTAGATTTATCTATTATACTCGTAGATTGCCAGTTAAAAAAATCAGGTATTGTTGTGTCTGGGATACGACTGTTTGTTGTATGTGAATACGTTTACTTGACGGGTTTAAAAAAATATTTTTATTTATACCTATTACTTTTCGTAGTAAATATCTTTCAACACCGAACTAATTCAAGAAACTTAAGTCATTAACAATACGAAATAAAGCAACTCACCTGCTGCCTTGTGAATAGCATCATTCTGAATTACATATGTCGTCGAAAATGTCACATAATCATCTAAGCGATTTGAAGGCAAATCTTGAATTCGTAACTTAATAGTCTCTCCATCTTTTTTCTTAGACTCAAATCTGATCCAAACCCGACTGTATTTTGTTTCAGAGCCCATATTTGGTTACTAACTCACAAAAGTTTTTATTATCAAACAAATTTTTCAACTATTCCGGTCTTACCTCGCACTACAATGTGAAATGCATGAAGATTGAATCTGCCCGACAATTTATACTACGATACCAATATAGTTTGGTAAAACTCTTTCGATAAAGGTAATTGCTCTCTATGGCACTGTGAAACAACCTATTTGTGAACGCTTACCTATTCGTTAAGGACATGTAATTAAGTTGATAATGAAATGAGTAAAAAATTTTAAAATATCACGTTTCCAGTCTTCTAAGAATTCGTGTTTACATTACTTATCTAATGATAACGTTAAGCTATCGACAACAACTAAAACTGTGTAGATAGATCATTCAAATATATTGTGTTTAAAATGTATTTGTTGGAACAATAATTTAGCAAAACCCTAGCAACCGAATAACGTTAGCATCTAAAGTGCAATTTGATTAGTTATTACATATAATAATAAAAAATCAAATAACTTAGTAACAGAAACCTAACTGCTGATAGTAAAAGAGTCTTATAAAATAGAGGGAGTGAGTCACAATCTACATCTACCTATCGTTATTTTATCAGATAAGTTACTATGTAATTTCATTAGAAGGATTAGTAATGTCACTTATCATGTTTTTATAAATAAAATAACTGTAATTCTAAGAAATGTTTTATTCGGTTAGTCAAAAAGGGACTCCTTATGTAATAAAACTTTTTCTGCAGCATTGATGATGCGGTATCTCTAATGAGAACAGAACGAAAAAAACAATAAAAAAGGTGAATTTTCTTTTCCAATGATTAGATGCAATTGAGCATCAAACACAATTGTCAATCCAAAGTAGCAATCATCAACTTATAAGTTGGTACATCCTTCGCAAAGACTAGACCAGAACGCTCGTCTAATTCTTCAAGAGTCACCTCAGTTACAGTTTCCCAGCCATCCCTTTCAGCTGCCTTTTGAGATCCAATAGATGTCATCCATGCACATGACATTGGAATTTTATATTCTTGAAGAAGCAGTCGTCTGAAAAAGTAATATCGTCATCTATCATATTCTTCTGTCGTGTACCATGGTGGAAACAATATACCATATTTGTATAACTGTTTCAGAAAGTTTCTATGATTTGAAAAATTAGCGTTTATTGGATTCAAGAATGGATGAACCCTTTGTTACATGACCTCTTAATATTATGTAAGTACACGTCTTGTATTTTATGCCGACTTTTGAAATAAATAATGGAAGAGACCAACGAATTTATCATCTCGAAATTGTACTACTTCCGGCATAAGCTGTTATAATCCCCTATGTGAAAAATGTAAGAAAATGTAGATACCTTTGTTTGACGAATTGACTAGCTATGCCAAGCCCTCGGTAGCCAGGGTGCACGATAATACCTCTTCCCTCATAGAAGCTCTGATACTTCTGCTTCAGTAATTTAGGAAATATCGGATCCATAACCATTAAAAGACGAACAAATGATTTCATTTCCTTACTTTTCAATTCTAGTCCCAGCTGACAAAAAAAAATAAAATTAATATTTTGAAAAAAGCCGTGTCAGGGGCCTTTTGGTGACATAAAAAAAATCCGATCCAGGTTGGCCACCAACCCCTATGCCAATCCGCACTGAAGCAGCGTAGTGGAGTAGGTATGCTGTAGGCTTCATTAGTTATGAGGAGAAACCCGTGCTCATTGTGCCGTTAAGGGTTAAGGCCAAGCTTACCTTACGGATATCTTCTTCAACAGATGATTCCTTCGATGATGCGAGCTGAACTGTAGAGATAGCCAGTATTTCATTAGAATCTTCTGCGTCGTCATCAAGGCAGCATATTGTTATTTGGGGAGGTTTCAGCGCATACACCGTATTTAATAAATTTTCATATTCCTTGATTGCTTCTGTATTATTGGCAATTCCTAGAAAAAACAGTTTTATTTTGCAATTTCAGAAAATCGTTGTAAGCTCTTTTAAGTAGTAAGTTGGGCAGTAAGTACTACAACCAAAAATATCATGTTACTATTATTATAAAACTACCAATCATAACTAAATACTAAGGTTACGCAGACTTCTTACGCGGCCGGGTGAAAAAGTAAAAACACAGTCACAAAAGATTAAGCACTATAATACCTAATAGGAAATTTAAACGACTAACCTGCAGCCTTATGAAATGCTTCATCCTTAATAAAATATGTCGTGTAAAATGTCAAGAAATCGTCCATACGATTCGGAGGCAAATCCTGAATTCGTAGCTTGACAGTCTCTCCATTTTGCTTCTTTGATTCAAATCTGATCCAAACTTTAATGCTTTTTGTCTCAGAAGACATTATTCTACTACAAAAACCTATTTAAATTTTTAAACTAAATATTTCGGTTATTGTGGACTACGTTCACTTCCTTTAATATTATGATTTTATACAAAAAGTTATCTATGATAGGCGTGGCGTACAAATACAGAAAATAGAAATAATGCAATTTGTATTCTAAGGCATTGTTAAACAATATATTTTTGAATATATAATGATAGCATAGTATTTATCAATGGATAACGTTTTATTTGATAAACGAATGAAACTTATATATGCTAGATACTTACCTAGTAAATGACGTCATATTTCATCATCATCACAACCCATAGGTATCCCACTGCTGGGCTCGGGTCTTTTTTCACAATATGGGTTGTACAGGCCAGAAAGTTGAGAAACTTTAAAAAGATGTTACGCAACCATGATAATCGTTAAGTAAAGTATTTTTTGTGTAACCTGAAAATGAGATAATATTATTATAGTCTTGTTGGTTTTGTCAAACTTTATTACTATGGAATTCCCAAGTAATGTGCATAAAAGTGGTAATTTCCAAGAATTATTTGATTGTTGTATCTTGTCGTCATCTCACTATTTACAAAACTTTTTTTTTGAAGAGAATTGAAATAAGTTTATTCTATTTATATTCCCAGTAAATTATAAACCAATGTAAGACCGTGTCAAATGTTTATGTATTTAAATCATTTATCTATTTTTCGTATTATCCGTAAACGATTGTCATTACTATAACCATTCAACATACGTCTATGAAGTATCCGAGAACTAGAGACAAATGCGCCGACATCCGACTTCTCTGAACTACCACACGATGCTATAGGACGCAATGGAACGGTACAGGAACTAATAAGTTGTTAGGAAAGTCGAGTGCTAAAATATTAACGATTATTAACTCAAAGGTGTGTAAAGGTATGACAGGTAGGTAAAGGTTTAAACTCATGTTAATTTTTTTCATATAATCTACATTTCTACCGATACTTATTGACCCGTAACGCAATTTGGGGGGAGGAGGGGTAAAGTGGTATGATGCGTTACATAGGGAGAAGGAGTCAGACAACGCGTTACGCAACAAAAACTAGAGAATATGATTTTTGTAACTTGGCAAAATGACAACATTTAAAAAAAATGAAATTTGTGTATTACATAACGATTAGGGAGTGGAAGGGTGTACAGAAAAATGTTACGGTGCGTTGTATAAGGGGGCGGGGGTAATCAAAGATCTTCAAAAATTGCGTTACATAATACGCTCCCTAATGCATAATGACCGCAACAGAGACACGGACAAAGTACATGCATTTCGTAGCACCTACAACTACAAACGAAGAGCCATCACATTGCAAATTCTGTACCGTTTCGTCGAGCCGCCCCACGTAATCCTTCTATGTAAATGAGGTTCCTAGGTGACGAAATGAATGCTATCACTTTTCGAATACAAGCTACGTTTTAAGTTGATTTGCAAAGGAAATGCTGTTCGTCACCGCGTAATGTTTTCTCGGTGACTAGACTCACTGCATAAATTTTTAATGAGAATATTTTAACAGAATTGAAGCTTAAACAGCTTTCCTTTACGTCAGGAAATTCAATAGCTTATTAAAAATGAGTCACTACGAGAATGGTATTTCCTTTGCATTACTTCTCTTACATGTAGCTACAAACTTTCTTTTGTCTATAAGTAATATAGGTACTCGTAATTAAAAACGAATTGATCAATAAGATCCTAATCATCTTAAAAGTTTGATGTTTTTAAAATGCTTGTGATGATACTTCCATTGTTAATATCTAAGAGCTTCTTAATTTTGTACTAATGGAGCAATAAAGACGTATGAAAGACGATGGATGTTTTTCTAAATTAAGTAATAAGTACCAATGATAACTAACTGGACTATTTACACTAACAATCCTAATTTCCACAGTCCCGTTAATGACGAATTAAGAAATTATTCTTATGAACATCTATTACTAACAGGTCCTATTAACTGACTTGACGGTCTTTCTCCTATAACCATTCTCCTATTCGAGGTTTGTAATAAATGTCAACTTGCGCCAGACGATAGTGGGACCACAAACTAGTTCGCTATTCTCATGACAAGTAAAATCCAATGTATAGATTTCACTCCGTTATTATTTATTGCTACCATAGAATTTACTAATGAACTCTTTCCACCAACTGAATACGACATCAAACCCGATAATTTATTAACGTTATCCAAATTGTGTTTAACCGAAGCATTGGATTGGATAAAATAGCAACCGCTTACTGTTTGATAAACCAATAAAGCTGTGGCTTATTAATATTCGCGGTCCGTATCACAAACTTTTTGAATAATAAACCAATTTTATTGTGGTTTTGGAACAGTTGGTTTGCAGATTGATTTAACGTTCTATTGGCAGTTGGCTGTTGGCTGTTAGCGGTTGCCTGTTGTCAGTTAATAGTTTAGTTGCAGGTGATGTAGTACTGAATCATTTATTCAATCAGTTGCCTATGCAAAACTGTTGTAAATTTGGCAAAACATTCTGAAATTTTAATATTCCTATTGGACCAATTTTGATATTACCTAGAAACTGAAACTATTTTTTAACACAAACTATTAACAGTATGCGGTATTTAAAAATTTGTTCTAAAGTTACAGCCACATGTCCAACAAAATCCAAGATTACGCCACAAACAGGGTTATGTTTTTCGAATGAATGTAATGTATCTCCATTACTTTGGCATGCTTTAGAACCTAAACTGCTTGAAAGAATTCAGTATTATGAAGTGTCATTGGATTCGTATCCAATGTATGATACTAATTTTTTATTTTTATTTTGAGCAGTCAATTTTTTAGTTTTTCTATTGATTACTAAGTAATTGGTATTAATAAGAGTTTATAAGTGATTAATCACAACTATGGTTTTCTTACGAATTTTCTCGTATAAATTTCTCTTACAAGTCAATTACAAGTACAGAATTAGGTTTCAAGTGTGTCCATCATCCAGTACCTATCTAGTGGACAGAAGTCAGCTGGAAATGGAGTCATGATTGACAATCTATCGTCCATCTGGGCGCGGATATTGCTAGATTGCAGTAACAGGCGTCAGATGTAGGGTACACTACTTTTTACCTTTCTTTGAAATTGGATTTTTGTGAATCTATACTGACAATAAACCTGTCGTCATCATTTTGTCATCATTTCAACCCTTAAATTTCCCAATATTAGGCTCGGATCTGTTTGTATTTTTAATCATTGTATTTCTGATGGTAAATTCTATTGGACATTAAAATAATTACATTATTAGACGATCACTGGTCATAAAATAAAAGAACCAAGAAACATAAAAATCATGGAGTTGCAACAACCTGGATTGTAAAGTGTTCTACGAAACCTCAAAGTCAATAGACGTACAAAATATTATGTAGACTTCATCGTAGCTCTGGACCTACATAGCCATCGATCGATTGAAAACACGTCGAATAGTAAATAATGCGAGGGGTAACGTAATGTCTGGTTGCTAAAGCAAATATTCAAACTGAAGCGGAGTAAATTGCGCTCATGTCTCCTCCACATTTACAATAATTTTGTGTAAACTTTTTTTTTCAGGGATACTTAAAGTGGGTTTCGCGGAACTGGTATTGGATTGCATAGTAAAGAATACCAAAATTAGCTTACTTTTTAACTTAAAACTTATACAATTACGCATTTCATGAATAGACTGAACATTGCAACAACTGTAATGTTTTTAAAAAGCCGTCTTAGGGTTCTGTGTTCTCTTAAAAAATCTTTCGCTGTATCAGTCCGTCCCTTCGTCTTGGACCTAGCATAAGAACTTTAGGAGTTTATAGATCTTTTATAAAATCTTTGAGCGTGAGTTGTTAGCTTCAGTTTAACCGAATCTTTATTACCTGCCAAACACAGAACACGGTTCCCTCGAAGATGGAAAATGAAGTGTTACCATAACTGTACAACGCTATAGATCATATGCTTTCAAAGACCACTTACTTACCTTTATAAAAACGTGTTTGTTCACTTTTGTATATTAAATGTATTAATTTTTATTTAACTAACAGCCTAGTGTACGTGTATTTCACCGTATTCCCCGTAATGGTTGGATGGACTTTAATTAACATTTTGTCTAGTATCTAAGAAGGACTGAGTATAAAGTTAGGACCACAATTGGACCCAGTAGGTGGTTCTACTAGATACTTAACCAACCTATCAAAAATAAAATAATGTTGCTTAATAATGTCTGCTCATGAAATAACGCACATTATTATTTGTAATACTTCAAAAAGCTTCCTGCTTCCTGTTTCCACTAATATTTAAACAAACATTTTTAACGTCTTGCATAAGCCATGTTTTCATCCAGATTATTTTTTAATCCTTGAAAACGTTAATCTTCTGCTTTCTGGAGTAAAATTTACATGAAATGATAATAAACATTTTGTCATGGGGATTTGAGAAAAAAAAATAGATTGGCTTTCGAGTTCTACGAAAAAAAAACTAGTCGATGTTGCGGTACCTACTAATAGCTAGATAATAATAAGGATCTAATCATTAATTTACATTACAATTCACCGCTAATCCAGCTTATTTCTCTTTCTTCGTAATAGGATTTAATATTAATCTGCCTCTTAATTAAGTCCAATAAGAATACGGACTTAATAAGACCTATTATGTTGCTATAAGTAGAAAAAAAATCTATTGGAGTCTGTTCCATTTTTAAACTTTTTTTAATTCACAATAGATATTTGTTGCAGCACTAGGGTTGTTTTGCCGGTCCTAGTACAGTATTGGAATTAATTGAGTACATAACAAGGTTGCGTTTAATTCTTAATCTTAGTATCTGCAATTACTTGGTGGCCTCCATATTCAACTATCTGACTTGGCAAACTTCGAACCGCCTCAGAATTAGCTTAATTAAAATATTCAAAATTAGCTTAATCGATCCTGACGTTCTCGAGTTTTAGTGAGACTAACAAGTAATTGATTTTTATTTTGAAAAGATGAATATTAATGTTATAATCTGAAATTTTATAATACACGTAGGTTGAATTTGAATTGTCATGTATAATTTATATAGCGTAATAAGGCTTACGAGGACTTTACAAAGACAAAGCAAGATTATCTAAATGGGCACTTTGGGTACGGCCTTACAACAACATAATATAATATTAACCGTAATGTATGCACGTTAGAGGGTACATTTAACTTGAATTTCTATGCGATAGTCAGTGTAATAATATTAAATTAGTAACCATTAATCGAAAATCAAATAACCCGACTACTAATATAGAGCAAAAATTATATGGCTCATGTCACTCCTTGAATGGAGATAAATCAAATCAGTGTGCATGTTGAAATCTGTCTAGCGGTTTGTGTTGTAGAGCGTGCCAAAAACATTATCCTCCTTCTGGCGCAATTCCTTTTCGGGTAACATAAAAATAAATATAAGATGAAAAAAGTAACCCGCCACAGAACGCCTTGCAGATGTGAACCATCGTGTTAGTACAAATAATATGCATAAAAGACATCACTATTACAGAAACTAAATACAGCATAATGATTTTAAGTATTACGAATTTCTTACGAAATATGGTGACTTTATAATACAAACATTTATTTACATCCTATTCTCTCTTACTAATATTATAAATGTGAAAGTTTGTGTGGATGCTTGGATGTTTGTACGTCCTTTACGCTCTAACCGTTGAACGGATTAAGCTGAAATTTGACACACAGATACTTTGGATTCAGGAATAGGACTACAGGTTCCCTTGGTATAAAATCAATATTTTGTCTAACGACTTTCCGCGGGCGAAGCCACGGGTATCGTCTAGTTTAATATATTATTATAACGTCGCAACGCGAACGATCCGGTTTATAGTTGTATCTATAGATGTTTCACATCAAAAAACTTCCTACATCCCAAGTGTCGTAGTTAGGTAGGTATATAATTTTAAACTAAATCTCCGTTGAGGACGAAGACTCAAGTACGCGTAGAGTTTAGGAAATCCGGGGTTCGAGAGTCCTTGACCCGCCTGTTGCTCAATTTGGGATGCGGGGAAAGGTCAGCGCGACATTGACACCGGTTTAGTAAGTATACCTACTGATAACCTTCTTGCTTCCGTTCTTGAAACTACACCAAATAGAGAGTAACAGTAGTTAAACTCATGTTTGTGTTATAGTCAATCCTTGAAGCTCCGGTGCTCCAAGTTTGAGTAGTCTTAGGGTTTGACTAGTAAATTCTTAGGTATGACTGGCTGAATACAAAAAGTTCTTAGTGTATAATAAACACGTATTGACTTAAATGCATATTATTATCTTATCTACTATTTAATAACTATATGTGCGATATGAACACAGAGTAAGCTTGTGCTTATGTAAAATATAATTAGCTCCTTATGTAAAAATATTTTATTCCCCCCACGAGCACCTATTTCAAGCTTAAAATCAAATCATCCGAATACACTGTAAGTAGCTGTTTATGTAAAAAAATCCCTATGAGCACAGTACTCCGTGTTGAAAATAAAATCATTCGTGTATTAACAGATATTATATTAATAAGCCTGCTACTAAATAAGTAACAAAACCTACAAATAGTAACACAAAACATTGAAGTACGGGGACAGGTAACAAAATGTGTGATAAAAATTCTTCACAAATTCCATCGACGATACTCCGTAACGCCTGTGTTATTCGAGAAGCAATATGTAGGATACGATGAGAAATTTTTCGCAGAAAATTTAGAAGTTGTGAAGTTATTGTTATCGTGCAGAGAGTTAATTTATTTTACGTTCGACGATATTCTCCAGAACTTCAGAGAAATTTATTACAATCGGTTTATATCAGCAATAATATTCGATAAAAATTTCAAAGATTTCTGTTATAAGCTCAGTAGGCGTAAAGGCACCAAAATAATTATATTCTTACACATTTATGGTGTTCATGGCATCCACGACACAGAGAATTCAAGTTTAGAGTAATTGGGGTAACTGAAAATTGTCATTCGGTTTATGGTTTCTTTAAAGTAAGATAAGTATGCTATTATCGCAATGAAATAGATTGCCGTCCAAATTTACTTCATAAACGAATAATCCAGGTAATCTTGATACGTAGTTTCAATTACAAACGGTATAATCATTGGTGGAAATTGAAACATAAATACGAATACAATGAAAGCAGACATATTTGAATAGCAAGTAGGTATTCTATAGCGAGTGGCAACACTTGTGTGAAGAGTTACCCCAGAACAAGGTCGCACTACTCATTACAATCATTAACCCTTGCTTGTTCGACTCACCTACTAATTGTGGTCGCTGCACACCTACAATCGTAGGACTATTAAAGTGTTGTGAATAAAATAATAAAGGGAAAAGAGTACCGGGAGTTTTTTCCTCCGGCTTTTTTCCCTCTCAGTTCACCTAGCTTACTTCGGCTTAAGTAGGTATTTGTCTTTTACAAAGTTGATAACATGACAGGTTTTATCTATCGAGACTTTAGGAATTTTTATTGTACAAAATTAAACAAACATGTTAATTGTTTATTTTTAAATTTCATTTTGTGTTATTCAGGTTATTGTAAATTTTTGACGTTCGTTAAGTGAGCTATTAGTTCCTAAGACGAAATAAATGATTTGAATTTGATAGTGTTTTGTGAATTATATAATTTAAAAATATTTTGAACATAAAATAAGTACCTACTGGGAATTCTTAAAAGTTTTAAAAACCACTCATACTGACCACTTCTTCAGAAACGCAAGGAACGAGAAATATATTAACAGAAACCCTGTAAAGGTGTTTGAGCATTCTTAACCGACGTTAAAAACCTTGGGGGATTGTAGACGTGCTTATCTGTAGAGAAGCCATCTTTCACCTTGATGTTGTAAATGTAAAGACGTAATATTTGAATAATTTGTTATAAAGAAATATTTTCAAACTGGCGCTTAAAGCTTTAAGAACGATCAAAATCTCTCAATTTATTTTGCAGAAAAATTCAGATTCACAAAATATGAAATCTAAAATTTTAATGTTCTTATACCCACTCCACTTACCTCTTCTAGTCCTAAGTTGTGAAAATACAAGTAGAACCCTCAATTAAAAATAGTTTTATCACGGTTTTCTCAGTATTTACTACATTATACTCGTAAAACAAGGAAGTGCCTGACATAGCATCTGAGCAACGATTCTATCACACTTTATTGCAATTTATTTTCTCAAGTTCAATTTGTACAAAACAAGCAAATTAATTGAAAATTACTTTACGTGGAAAAAAGCAAATAAAACGATGTTTTTCCAGTCTCTGAGCTCGTTCGAAAAGCCGACGTTAGCACGACGTAATTGGCTATTACCTACTGCTATTCGCAAAGCCCACTATCTAGAATTGCATGTACAAGGAAAATAGATTTTGGAGCAAATTATATCTATTTTTGTAAATGATGTTTTCTTTTGTATAACCAAGAAATATTAAACAAAACTGCATTATTTTATATACAAAAAATCAAACCGCAATCGGTTTTATAGGACGCATCTCAAAGATTGTTGTATGTAAAAAGGATGGTTACTGCATTGCTATCCGGTTTCCGGCTGAGAAGGCAAAATAAGATGCAGAACAAAGAAAGAACTAACTCTTCAGGCCCCAGTTGGAACACAACGAGTAGTTTGGAGAGTGACTCAAGTCTAGACGACTCCGACATACCTTTAAAATAAACTTAAAAAATAAACTGTAAACATTATCGGTCACACAAAATAAACAGCTATCTTTTGTTGTGTATTTGTAAGCATATCCATTCTGTTTCTAGAAGCGAAGCAAATAAGGTACGTATTTTGTTATCGAAATATATTTAGATGTATTTTGAAGAACCACATTAGTCTATTCGGGTAACTAAAATATTTGATATAGATTAGAAGTTTATCTATAACATAATTTATTGTTATCATTGTGTTATAATAGTACTGTTATACAACATATTCGTCAAAGTGCAAGTGTAACAAAATGCAGTACTGCTTAACCAAATGCAATTTGCGAAATCAGTGATCATAAAACCAACTGCATGTAAAATGTATCGGTTATAAAATTTTAACTGCAATTTAATTTCATAACTCTAGAATCGTATTGCCTAAGTGAAATATACGAGTAATGTAGTTGTGCTATTGTTATAACGTAAAGTGATATAAGTAGATAGTTTTCTAAGACTAAAAATGTACAATAGGTAGAGTAAAGTGTACCCTTTTAGTGTATAATGATTAAAATGTAAACATTTAGCGTTGACACGCACGTAGAACATGCGTATCATTGTAATGCAAGTAAGCAATATTATGTACATTCACAAAAAACCCTTTCAAGGCGTAAAAAGCCTCAATATTATTGATAACGTTGACCAGTGATAAGATAAGACGCACACAGTTGTACACGCAATTGCATTGAAATGTATACACGAGCAGATTTTCAAATAAATATCTACTCAGAAAATTTCAAAAACACATAGCCACGTAACAATTCATAATACCTAACCACCACAGTTTCGCAAAATAAGGTATACATTTTTACAAAAATATAGACACAGATTGCTTTCCGATTTATGTAACTGTAATTGATAATGGATACATATTTTTGCATGTGATCGTGTATACAAATATCTGAAAACAATCTCATCATCAGCACAACCCATAACTGTCCTACAGCTGGACTCGGGTCTCCTCTCACAGTGCGAAGGGTACAGGGCTTAGTCCACCACGCTGGCCTAGTGCAGATTGGCGAACTGTCAGGTGTGCAGGTTTCTTCACGATGTTTCCTTCACCGTGAGGAAACGTAAGTAATATAATATATTTTAGCAAGTGATGATTAGTATCTAATACGCACATAACTTTTTAAAGTAGAGGGGGGCCGGGGAGTTTGAACCCAGGTTCGAATGACCAATGTTCAAATCACTGGGGTATCACTGGCTAGGCTATCACCACTAGACGAACACTGGTGGTTATACATATAGTATGAATTGTTAAGTGGCTATTTGTTTTTGAAAGTTTCAGAGTGGATATTTATTTGAAAATCTGCACGTGTACACTTTTCTTTGCACGTGACTGTACGCATCTTCAGTTACGGTATGGAATCGCGCGTGGACAAATCAACGACAGTATCCAATTTACGGGCGCTCATAACGCACAAAAATGAGAATTACCTTATTCGCGAGAATATTCTTCATTTGCACACTGATCTCAATTTTTATATTGGTGCGCATTTTAACGGAACAAATCAGAATACAAAATAAAAATAATGCCCACAAGAGTCCAAAAGTAAATGGCAAAGTAAAGCCAGAAGTTTCAAAGAATGTACTGAAGGAAATATCTGAGGTGATGCCCAAAGATATATCAGAAGAAATGTCTGAAGAAGTATCAAAAGAGAATAAATCAGAACAGAAATTAAAGTATATTTTGCGTTGGACTTCTTCGCAAAATGTGCCGTTTGTGTATATGGGAGAAGGGCAACAAGGTTTCATTGACAGAAACTGCCCTTACATAAATTGCTTTGTGACTGGTAATAGAAATTATCTTGGTGATTATACGAAATTTGACGTCATTGCTTTTTCTGGACCGGATGTAGTGCGTATGAGTCAATTTAACTTGCCAAACAAACGGTCGCCTCATCAAAAGTTTGTGTTTGCTAGCATCGAATCAGCCGATAACTATCCTGTGTGTTCAAATAAATTAGACAATTTTTTCAATTGGACTTGGACTTACAAGCTCGATTCGGAAGCAAAATGGGGTTATGTTGTGGTAAGAGATGCCGAAAATAAGATTATAGGACCAAAAAAAGAAATGCACTGGATCAACTTTGACGATATGGATCCTGTGAGTGATGAACTAAAGGAGGATATTAAATCTAAAACAAAAGCAGCTGCGTGGTTTGTATCAAATTGCCGTTCAAGAAGCCACCGAGAAGTCTTTGCACGCGAACTAGAAGAGGAATTAAAAAAATATGATCTAACCGTCGACATATATGGTGCATGTGGAAAGCATAGCTGCCCAAGGGATAAAACCGACGAATGTAATGAAATGTTAAAAAACGACTACTATTTTTATTTAGCATTTGAAAATTCATTTAGTGAGGATTATGTGACTGAAAAATTAATATATGGATTGCAGCATACAACTGTTCCAATTGTTTACGGTGGCGCAAACTATACAAGGTAATGCTTCCGTATACACAATACTTCTTCATACGTTTTGATTGTATTGTTTACAAAATACTCACGGTAAAATGTATCTAATATTATACATATTTTGACTTAAATCCAATTGATACAAAAACAATTGAAGAAAGCCTATTGATTTACAAATTACGGAGAATATCAAAGAAAATTCAGATTTACAAGTTACCTCACAATATTTTGTGTCATCTATTCCACTATTCCAATTTTTATCATCAACAATACCATAGTTAGCGTTATGACACATATGATAATAATATTGATTATTAAATATCTCCTTACTATCTAGTTTATCAATATAATTATCGCTACTACGTTCATGGCCCGATTATTTTGCGATTAGAACTCGATAGTCTGTAAGGAATATAATTATGTATAATGATTTAAAAAAAAACGATGTGTGGATTTCTTCAATATTTAATAACATAAATTATCTCTACGGTTTATAATAAGCTTAGGAATCCGGAAAAATAGTAACGGTTTTTTATTTTAACTGAAAGACGACAAATACACGTTGACAAAGACAAATCGTTGTTTGCAAGGATTTTGTTAACCGATGTATTTCATAAAATCATTAATTTATTATATTTTATATTTGTTAATTCAACTTTTAAGCTAGGATTCAAAGTTAAAATTTAAATTTTACCATCTTTTAATTACAGATTTATGCCCGATGGAATTTACCTAAACGCGCGAGAGTTAGGTGTCGAAAAACTAGCCGCAAAAATGAACGAATTAATAAAAAACCCAGCAGAATATGCAGAATATTTTAGGTGGAAGAAGTATTATTCATACTACAGACGATTTGAGAGCTTAGAGACTGACGATTACTGTAGATTTTGTTCAATGTTGTATGAAGACGAGTTGGTAAAGAAGACTTCTATTTATAAAGACTTTAGAAAATGGTGGGATCCTCCTAAAAGATGTTGAAAGTAATCAAGAAGTCATTATGAAGAATGACGTTGCTTGTGTTATCAGTGGTGTGTAAAAACATAATTTGGACATGACAAAGACTTAGTTGGTTGGATTTTGAGTCGATATTATTTATTTTATAGTCAAGTTCCTTATATCATACTGAGTGGTCGCCTTTCTCAATTGGTTAAGGGAATAAAAAACAGTTTTTGAAAAGTATTTTTTATTACGAAAACGGTGTTGTCAATTGAATACATTACGAATATATACAATGTTTAATTGTGTCTCATTTTTTATTATTTAAATAATTATGTATTTTTTTATTGTATTACGATCTTCGTTCAATAATGTAATGTTGATAGAAAATTACAATTTAGCTTTTTATAAACTATTTTTGTACTCTATAATAATTCCTATTTTTATACATTTCCAGCTGAATTCACATGGCTTTACGGTGTTGCCTTTATTATTGTAAAAGGAATTATTTTATTTTATGCCATGGACGTAAAACGCAAATTGATTTATTTTTATGATTTATAATAATTATGTATTATAGTTTTAGTATTAGTAGTAAGTAGTTACTGTGTAGGTAACATTTATAAATTCAATGTTACGGTAAAATATTACAAGGATTATCCAATGAAGATAAATTTACGAGGACGTAAAAAGCCAATTAAAATTGACAGGACCTCTTTCAGAAATTAATTAAGGAACAATAAAATATCACCGTTATAGAAGAATTTATTTTTTAATTAAAGTGTACAAATGATCTTATACTTATATTAAAACGCTGCGAATTTGTGTATGTTATTGAATTCCTCCAAAACAGCTGAACTAATTTTAATAAAAAAATTGTGTTGTATTTTATATGGACCAAGTATGGTTTAGAAACTTACATGGATCCGGCATTTGGTGTTTACGGCGAGATACTTCAAGGAACCAGCCAAACTATTACATTTACTGAAATGCCGGCATAGCAAAAGTTGTCCAATATGATATCTTTTTACTAATGGTATGTACTACAAAAATTAAAAATCAGGAGTGATACCTGACCTACCTACCTACCTGATACCGACCTACCTACCTGATACCTGTAATAAACTAAAGGATCAAGCAAGCTAAAGACAAAATATATGGTAGAACAATATCTAACTGTCTAGCTAAACATGTACTTAGCTACCTATTATCGTACTTCTATTAAATTACGATGGAATAATTATTCACAGATTATCTTACGTAATTCTGTCATTATCAATGCAGATGTGTTAAATGTTATTAACAATACATTAACGTCTAAATAGAATTAATTTAATTAAGTTGTTTGCAATAAGGAACGTTAAAATATATTCTGGTACTAGTAGACCCGCCCTCGCTTCGTTTCGGTTTATCTTTTAACTGTTATCTCGCGGTAACAAAAACGTTTACCTAAACAAAACGTATTCTAGGGCTCTTCATTGAAAACATTTCAAGTTGTTGCCTGAAATTAGTAAAACAAATGATTACTACTGTTGTATGTTTTTTCAATACGACTGACCACGTCTGTCAGTCACGTCAGTTAGAGAAGTCATACAAACTTTAAATTGTGGTAATTTTTGATAGAGTGGACTGATTTAAATAAAATAAAACCAAGTAAAACTGAAAGAGCCGAATTTTCACTAACTGATCTGAAAGAGCCGAATTTTCACTAACGGGCAATTCATGTTTAAGGTAAAGTTGCGTTCATAAAGATCGTATTTTCAAGTTACGTCCTTTGAAGCATTAAGTTTTCTTCACAGTTTTAGTGGCAAAGTTCCAATGTAAATACGGTTAAGTTTTTGAATAGCGTACTTTAATACCTTAAACTTTTGTATATTAACAGATACACGAACCCATTTCGCAGCCTGGAAATTCACTTTTATCCTCAATAGCCAAGCAAACGATTCAATATTCAACTCGTGGTACTTTTTCATTTTTTCATGATACTTGCTTTTAATTACTAATAGTCACTACAATATTATTGTGACTATTATTGTCAAAAATTTAAAATTGTAAAATGATGAATTAACTCAGAGTTTATTTTACCAGCCCCTAATTAGAATGAAGAAGAAGAATGCCGCATATCAAACGAAACGAAATCAAAATCGCCCCCTTTATTAAAACCATGATTTCAAAATTTCATGACAATATTTTCTTTCGCGCGTATTTTCAAAATTTTGAACTTTGTTTTTATATAAAAGTTACTTTATGTTAATCAATAAACAGTCCGTTCGTTTGAAGAACCATTTAGTAGAATAGATATCATAGAGATTACGGCCTCGGTGAAATCAGTTTTTATCACCCTTAATGATTACTTGTGACGGTCTCTATGGTACGGAAAGAACTGTAAAACCTCATTATCTATATAAACTACAACTACAGGTATAACTCTAAACAAAATACATACAGGCTTACGTCACTGAATTTAAAAACGGCCGGGCGGGTTTTTATGCAATATTTTGTGAATTTCAGTTCCTAACTTGGAAGTATAAAAGATACGAGTAATAAGTCTATTAGTTATGAGCTCATTAGAAATTAATTATCATTTTCTTCGAGGAAAACATCGTGAGTGTACTAATACAAATGCCTGGATTCCTGGTAGATAATGTTTATGACGCATCAAATTTCATCAATTTGGGTACGTAGTGCACTACATGAAAGTGCAGTAAGGTCATTAAAAACGTGTTTATTTTTAAAACCTTCGTATTTTGGACACCGATCGGATTGTTTTTTTTTTGGGTATTTTTTTCCGAGCCGCCAAAAGCTGAACTACTTGTCATTTCAGGGTTATCCATTAATTACTATACACCCTATAAAATATTGCAAGACTACAGCGGATTATAATTGAGCAGTATGATGGATGTGCATAATTTCATTATTTCTCCTAACTTCTGATCTTTAGCATGATTTTAATTTTTGATCTTATTGTTTATTTCTAACTTGATAATAGGTATAATTTTATTGAGTGGGATCGGTCAACTTTTCCTGTTTCGTATCAGTACTCAGTGGAGTCCGTCAGCTATAGGAGTCAGTCGCGTTGTAGCATTATCAAAATTGGTGTATAATATTATCATACGCGTATCGTTAAAGAATGACAGTTACATTACCAATTTTTACAAAGACATTTTTGTTTTGTAGTTTATTGGCAATACTAATACTTGTACGTTTGTTAGTGAAACAAATGAATTTAGAACACGTGGATGACTTCGAGAAGACGACATACGTTGTAGAAAAAATTGCGAATATGAAATATATCCTACAGTGGACATTAACAGAGTATGAACCCTTCGTGAAAATGGGAAAGGGTCAACAAGGTTTTATTGATAGAAATTGCCCTAATACAAATTGTTTTGTCACCAATGATAGAAATTATCTTGGAGATTATACGGAATTTGATGTCATCGCGTTTGCTGGACAGTACGAATTGAGAATGGAACCTCCTAGTTTGCCTCAAAGACGATCGCCTCATCAAAAATACGTTTTTGCAAGCCACGAATCATCGCATAATTATCCTGTGTGTTCAGACAGATTTAACGGCTATTTTAATTTGACTTGGACTTACAAATTAAAATCCGATTTAAGATTAGGTTACATAGTGGTGAGAGATGCAGAAAATAAAATTATCGGTCCTAAAGTAGATATGCATTGGATTAAGTTCGAAGATATGGATCCTGTGAGTACTGAATTAAAGGATGAAATCAATAAATCAAAAACTAAGGTAGCTGCGTGGCTAGTATCTAATTGCTATGCAAATAGTGACCGACAGTATTTTGTACGAGATTTGCAGTGGGAATTAAAGAAATATGGGCTATCTATAGATGTTTATGGTGACTGTGGATCGCTAAGTTGCGCAAAGGAAACAATTGAATGTTTAGTAATAGTGAAAGACTATTATTTTTATTTAGCATTCGAAAATTCTTTCAGTGAAGATTATGTGACAGAAAAGTTACTAACAGCGTTAAAACATACAACGGTACCAATTGTGTATGGTGGAGCAAATTATACAAGGTAAGGACAATTATAATTTATCAATCAATATCAATACTACTCAATAAAATTGTGAACAAATTAATTAATAAAGACCTATTACCTTAACGATGATTAATTAGTAAACAGGAATCACTCGTTACTTAAATTAACAACTTCATTGCTATTATTGTGTTAATAATTTATTTATTGATCGTATCCACAATTTTCGAATATTATTGTACAATTTTTTTTGACATTTATAATATTTATTCATTTTAATATTTATTATCGCGTTGCCTCAAATCACAACAATAATATTTATTTTTCCTAAAAATATATACCGATGCACTGAATTCTCAACATTACAACTTGATTTTCAATTATTATGATCCTATTGATATAATAAAAATGAGTATTCAATGAGAAGAGACCTTATTTAGCGGTAGTTTTTAATGGGTTGAAAGAAGAAGAAAAACTATTATAACTAAGTAAATTCATAAGCATTGTTTCTTCATTCCAGGTTTATGCCAGATGGGATTTATTTAAATGCTAGAGAAATGGGCGTGAAGAAACTGGCTGCAAAAATGTATAAATTAATTGAAAATCCAGATAAATATGTAGAATATTTTAGATGGAAGAAATATTATTCCTACTACGACCCAGAAGAGAGTATAGAAACTAATGATTATTGTAAGTTTTGTGCTGCACTTAATGGTGATAATTTTATGCGTAATGTTGGTGCTTGTGAGAACTTCAGAGAATGGTGGGATCCCCCGGGTCAATGTTAATGAATTTTGATGAATTCTGTTTCGTAAAAAACAAAGGACAATAAGTTATTATTTATGTGCATCAAATTTTAATAAGCGTGCAGTTTTGGTGTTATGTTTATTGTAATTAATTATAACTGTTACACAAATGTTCGTTTTTGATCAGATGTGTAAATTAGATGGTGATATTCATCAGTAATTATTTATTTAATTTAAATCACTGTAGCATTAAAATGGTTTAAGTTACTTAGTTTAGAAAATAGTATAAAGTCATATTATTATGTCATGTGTGTAAGAGTTGTATGTTTTTTAACATCTTGTAAACGGCTAGACCAATTCCATTCATTATACTTACTTTAACTTGGCAGATTTTACCTCAGGAATCATTCAAGTATTACGTAGCGCAATTTTTGTGGATTATTGACACTCCCTCTCCCCCATGTAACGATTCGTAACGTGTTTCTGGATCTCCCATCTCCCCCCTATGTAACGTATCATAACATTTTTACAAGACCCCCACCCAAAATGCGATACATACCTACCTAATACTAGAATTTCCCCCTCCAGCCTGATTATAGATTAGAATTAAGTAGGTACCTACATAATGGAGTTGGTGAGTTAGGGAACTCGTTTACTGTTATACCGAGCTGTGACCGCAGATCTCAGAGGACTAAAAGCAAACGGATTAAACAAAAAGCATTTCGGGCGGTTCGGTCGTCATTTTGAAAGAAAATATGTGTTTAAGCTAAGTAGAATTACCCGTGAAATAAATGGAGTCCTGTACGGAATGCAAAAATGTTAAAGGCAATTTGTAATAAAAGCTATTTTTATATAGAGCGTAGTTGTTAAAAAGAGCATTGTATCCTACTATCTTACTTTCCACTAATATTATTATTGTCAAAGTTTGTGAAGATGGTTAAATATTTGAATGTTTGTATGTCCTTCACGCTCTAACTATTGATCGGATTGAGCTAAAACTTGGTACGCATATAAAACACATCCAGGAATAGGACATTGGATAAGTTTTATCCCGATTGTAGTTTCCTCTGGGATGATAATTATGGGCATTTATCAATGGCTAAATCAGATATCAACGGTTGAATGCATTGGAATAAAACTTAGCATTTAAAATAACTTTTGTCCTAGATCATAATATCTTCGTCGAAATAGATTCTCTTGGGATGTAAGTGTGTAATTTGATTTCATAAAATGTGTAAATTGTATTTATTTACGTATCTATGGATGCTTTTGTGTTTATTCCAATCGACTATCGTGAATCTCTGTTTGACTTAATAGTTAACGGACTAATAATGCATTATCCAATAAGCTTGCTCTTTGTTCCACGTATTGTAGTTAAAATGGCTGAAATAAACTGAAACAGTATCTAAATATTTATTTTTTATAGAAGTTTGTAATCCGGAACCAAAGGAAGGATAATTGGATGAATCTGAAGCGCCTGCGAAAAATGAATAGCAATGTTTTAGCGACTATTAAAATAAGGTTATGTTAATAGTAACAATACTTACAGAAAGACAATAAAATACGCAAACGAATAGGACCTGTATAATAATTGTTAAGGGTTCAACATTTGGTACATTTTTCAAAGATAATGCAGACGGAATAAGGAAAATATCGTGAAGAAACCTGCTCGCCTGAGAGTTCTCCATAAAGTTCTCAAAAGTGTGTGTAGTCTGCCTATCCGCACTAGGCCAGCGTGGTGGACTATAGACTGTAGCTCTCACACTGTGAGAGGAGACCCGAGCCCAGCAGTGGGACAGTTATGGTTTGCGATGGTAATGATAATAGTAATTAGATATTTTATTCTGCCTGTCTGTGTAAATAGAACTTAGGAACCACTGCACAGATTTATAAATAAATGTTTTTTTTTCTTTCTTTCTGTACCATAAAAACGGGCTATTAGTAGAAAAACCGTTACCCATGAATAAAGTTAGGTACATCTGAAGGACTGTAAATTGTTTTGTGTTATTCACTAACATTTAACTTACTATGAATTAGTGACTTGTTAATTGAAATATTATGTCCAGCAATTAATAGCACAAGTTCCATACTCAAGTTTGTTTAATAAGGACGAGTCCATAATGAAATATAACTAAGTAATTTATTGATAGAAAAACAAAAACCGGACTTAAAAAGGTATGTAAATAAAAATAATATTCTATGTCAAACTTACAATGACACCCCAAATCCGTCGAGCCGTTTGGTCTGTAGAGCTTGCCAATGAAAAGGATATACGTACACACATAACCTCACTCGAAAATCATACCCTCCTGGAGAAATTGGTAATAAAATAACTGTATGCGATTTCTTTTTATTCTATTTTATGTCAATAGAATTAAAACGCTGATAGACTGATGACTTGCGTCGATCCTAAGCGATCTACAAGGTTAAGCAACTGTGGGCGCGGTCGGAAAGATGGGTGGGAAAAATATTGGGTATAACTGTATAATGGACGCGTCTGTGTTGTACGTGAATACATTTATATTACAAGTTATTTTTTTTACTTAAAATGTACTTCTTTATGTATCTACGTATTAAAATACACCCTACACTGTTATTAAATCTTTGATCCTTTAGTTATCCAGCAGTAAAATTTAATTTTGGATGAAGACGATACATTCGAAACAACAACGCCAAACTGTATCCCCCCAATTGGTCATAGGGTTTTTAGGATTGCCCCGTATGACAGCAAAAAAGACATATTCACGTCAAAAAATCGTCTAGTGTACACTATTTTATAAGCGTTACTTTATCTAATCATAGTTCTGTTTGGTTTGGAGTACGATTACTTACAATCGATAAAAACATACCTTTACAGCTGCTATATGTTATCATTTCGTTATCTTCCATATGGATTGCTTGTGACTGTCTATGAGGTATAGAGGGGACTATTATATAAATTGCTGACGAACGTATGTTTGTCACTGAACTCCACCTTAACGATTGGACTGATTTTAGTAAGAAGTTTATGGTTTATAACCACAGTTGGACCCGGTAGATGGTGCTGATGTCGAGATAGTTTAAATCAACTAACGGTTTCGTTAGAGTTCTTCACAAAGTTTGTCAGGATGTCCATGTCGCTTCATAATTTCATACCATAAAAATATATTAACAGAGTTATTGAAATGCCGCCATAGCAAAAGTTGTCCACTATATTCAGCATTTACTAAAATTATTCGAAAATTGAAGATCGAAACTACCATTATTAATAATGGATCAATCAAACTGTAAAAAGGTTATTTTATCGTTTTTGTATGTGTAAAATTTATAATATGGTACAGAATAAAATTATAACGCCTAAAGTAAATAAATCGCAATTTTGCCAGTATTTAAATATAGGTTTGCCGAAGCGAAATTAGGGCGGGTTGCTAGCATCAAATAAGTCGATATTAAGCTTGTGAAAATTTTAATCGCCCTATGTTAATTTCATTATAGCTTGATACTGCAATATTATAACATAATATAGGTACTAAATTTACACGCTATTTCGGTGTTACCCAATACGGGGCCCCACAGGGGACCAATTTGATAGATAAGGAGGTCAATTCGAAAATGGACTAGACACGGTTTTAACCCTTTCGCTTCGGGTTATTTTAATAATTATTATTTCTAGAACCTACATTTATGTTTCATAAGTGAATAATTTTCTTTTTTATATTACGTAAAAAATTTAGAAAGGTTAAAGTGGGGCGTGCACAAAAAATGTTGGGAAACGTAGCGCTATTTAGCGGTACTAATTCTGAAAGTACTTGACATAATTTAATGAATGAGGTGTCTATCATTAGAAGCATCATATTTGTAGGCTAATTAAATGCTATGTGACGCCACATCAAATTCAATATGGCGACCTCTAGAAGACATTAAGTAATGTCAACTGTTGCCTATATTTTTTATTTCGTTTAATCATTTTTAAAGCGTAATTTTTCCAGCCAGGTCGTTTCATAAACCTGATTTTAGTTTTGAGCTTATTTCCTATTTAGGGAAATCATGATTAAAGTACAAATTCGTTGTATGGAATCGTTAAACTTTTACAGTTTCTTATCAGCAGTCATTAGTGTGTGACAGCTATAGGAGTAGGTCGTGTTGTGGCATCCGCAAAACTTGTAAATAATAACATACGCGTGTCATTAAAAAATGACAATAACGCTGCCGTTATTTACGAAGTCATTCTTCTTTTGCAGTTTATTGGCAATACTTATACTTTTATGTGTGTTAGTGAAAGAAATGAATATAGACAACGTGGATAGTTTTGAGAGGAAGACATACGAAAAATTACCGAATATGAAATATATTCTACGATGGACATCGTCGAAGAATATACCTTTCGTGTACATGGGAGAGGGCCGACAAGGTTTTATTGATAGAAATTGTCCTTATACAAATTGTTTTGTGACCGGCGACAGAAATTATCTTGGTGATTATACGAACTTTGATGTTATTGTGTTTGCTGGACCGGAGGTAGTGCGAATGAAACCTCCTAGTTTGCCTCAAAGACGATCGCCTCACCAAAAATACGTGTTTGGAAGCCTCGAATCATCAGACTATTATCCAGTGTGTTCAAATAGATTTGACGGCTATTTTAATTGGACTTGGACTTTTAAATTAAAATCAGATTCAAGATGGGGTTATATAGTTGTGAGGGATGCGGATAATAACATTGTAGGTCCTAAAATAGATATGCAATGGATTAAGTTCGAAGATATGGATCCTGTGAGTACTGAATTAAAGGAAGAAATTAATAAATCTAAAATTAAGGTAGCCGCATGGCTCGTTTCTAATTGCTATTCGAAAAGTGGCCGTGAGAAATTTGTACGAGATTTGCAGTGGGAATTAAAGAAATATGGGCTATCTATAGATGTCTATGGTGACTGTGGATCGCTAAGTTGTGCAAAGGAAACAATTGAATGTTTAGAAATGGTGAAAGATTATTATTTTTATTTAGCATTCGAAAATTCTTTTTGTGAAGATTATGTGACAGAAAAGTTGCTAACAGCTTTAAAATACACAGCGATACCTATTGTGTATGGTGCTGCAAATTACACAAGGTAAGGCCTCAATCATACTTCAATATTATTTAATTACTATTATTGTCGCAATAGTTTATGTATTCATCGTATTCGAATTATTTGTCATTTAATAATTTCTGCAAGAATCGTTATTTATACTTAGACATTTCCACAAATTAATGTCCTTGTGTTGATATTTGCAACCATTACAACAATATTATTAAAGTAATTATTGGATTTCATATTTTTGGTATCACAACCAATTTGCTGTTGATATTTAATAAACTATGGATCAAAATATGGAATTCGAGATTAAAATTGTAAACAGAGATGTCGTCTTAGAGTATAAATTATACTTACTTATGTTACACATTTTATATTACAATAAACTTGCAAAGTCTAACAACCTTAATAATAAAAGCTCTTAATATAAAATATGGTCTGATTTTACGATGGAAGTAGGTAGCTAATCGTAGGATTAACTTTACTTGTTTACTCGATGCTTACTCTGTTTGGTATTAGATTGTTATTATTTACTAAACCAAAGATAGGACGGCGATTAAAGTTACTCGTACATAATGTTTATAAATACGGTTTCTTCAGGTGTATTCATTTGCTTGTAATTATACAATCAATTAATACAATATGATTGATCCATAATAAGTAGATACTATTTTTTATGGAATTTCTAACTTTTGAGTTGTACGGTAATTGAATTTATAAGTATGCGTAGGTAAATATAATGATGTGAATTGTGCATCATTGGTTGCTAAATGAGAATACCTAAAAGTAGAAAGATAAGAAGTAAAAGATAAATGGGATATTATGATTATTCTTCCAATTTAGACGTTGATTTCATATAATTATGTTGTTGATTCTTCACAATAGGACGTTTTCAAATTGTTTGAGTGAATTATAATTGTGCTCTCAGCTGCGCATTGAAAATACATATTGATCATTTTTTTAATTATTAAAATGTCTAGTTCTTCTAGTTAGTTAATCGGTGCCGATAAGAAAATTCAACCGGTTTCAGTAACTACGCCGATACTTATTAATTTATATAAAGGAAGTACCTAATTGCGTT
This sequence comes from Lerema accius, assembly GCA_001278395.1. Taxonomy (NCBI): domain Eukaryota; kingdom Metazoa; phylum Arthropoda; class Insecta; order Lepidoptera; family Hesperiidae; genus Lerema; species Lerema accius. Next base: position 462,728 of record LGAG01000184.1, read on the forward strand.
ATCGAATTAATAAAACATTCTAGTCGTGTAAGTTATTATATTGGCGTTATTATTTAATACCTTTTCAATAGTTATCAGCGAGATCTTGGTTTATTAAATCTATGTTATAAATCAAAAATAATATATAACACTATCCAAAATAGCTTTAATCCTAATTTGAATAAAGGTTATTTAAGTTTTGAGGTTATGCCACTTTTTTCACTATTTCTGTAAAACTCCTGTTTTTATTTATTTCTAAATTATACCTAATTATTTGAAGTTAAGTATGTTATGCTTTTAAAGATCATCCTTAATCGTTGTAGTTAAGCACTTGTGAGCACGGTTGCGAGGTGGATGGGTGACCGTAGTGGTAAAATTTCTTGAGTACTTATGTATGTGCTTCGGAGGGCACGTTTAACTTTCAGTCGTTAAATGACAGTCGTTAAACTATCTGGTAGTTAGCAAAATAAAAGTATAGGCGCCTTTTTTCCTGATTTTGGCAATATTATACAACTAATATTATTAATAGAAAGTGTTAGATGCGTCTTTTTTACTTTCGGTGGCAGATTTGGAGGTTTTAGACCGACTTAACAGATTCCAAAATTTGAGAAGACCACTAGCTAACCCTTCCACCGCTCTCCACCATAGCAGCATGGTGAGGAGTATTTTAGGACTCCTCAGTAATGATAAGACACCAGTCCTCAGTAGTGGGCATTAATGGGTTAAAAAAATAATAACTATACTAAGAAAATTAATTGTCACTCTTTCTTTATTCCAGGTTTATGCCAGATGGGATTTATTTAAACGCTAGAGAATTAGGCGTGAAAAAACTGGCTGCAAAAATGTCCGAATTAATAGAAAATCCAGATAAATATGTAGAATATTTTAGATGGAAGAAATACTATTCCTACTATGAACCAGAAGAAAGTATAGAAACGAATGATTATTGTAAGTTTTGTGCCATACTTAATGATAATAATTTGATGCGCAATGTAACTGTTTATCAGAACTTCAAAGAATGGTGGGATCCCCCAGGTAAATGTTAATCAATTTTGAATCGAAGGACAATGAGAAAGATTTTTACTAGTGCATCTAATAAATGCATCAGTTTTTGTGTTTAGTACGTAATGGTTTATTAATTACTGTTGTATAAATGTTCGTTTTGGAACAAACAAATTTTGTCAAAAAAAATTTGATTTTATCATTAATCATTCATTAAATTAAAATCACTGTACTATTAATACGGTTTATGTCATTGTATTTAAAATAGAACACACAGTTATGTAGTCCTTGTACAGAATTTGTAATTTTGAGTTTTGTACCTTTTAATATTTTTGTATATTTATTTTTGAAACAAAAATTGTTTAGGCGATTGAAAACTTAAGTATTTTATGTTATAATTATCTAGCTAATTTTGTACTTAAATGTTACATTAATTTAGAATAATAATTATTGTCAAACCTACTGTGATGAAAGACATAAAAATATGTTTTGTCCGAGGAAGCCGGACTGCTAATCAAATTAGCCGACTTATGCATGAAATAATTACCTAATGATTATAATTGTAATATTTATATGTTGTGTTGTATTATTTGTTGATTAACGAGACGATGTGGTCGCTCAGCGACAAAGTCTTTGAACAATAAATAAAAAAAAAATATATAAGTATACTTATATTTATATGTTTTAACTATCATTGTTTCCGTGAGTTTTTGTACTAATTTTGTAGTTCACGTATTGTGTGTAGGCCCGTTCGGATATATTATCCGAACTACACCCAGTGTTAATTAATTAGGTTTGTTACACACGTGCCAATTGTCCCTAATGGAGGCCCCTCACGGTATAGTGACATGTTAAACTTTATGTTGTCATGGAAGTTTGATCGCGTAGGAATGTTTGAGGTGTTTGACAAACATGTTTGATTGAAAGAGGACTTGTTCAGTGGTTGGAATTCTACCATTATTCATAACGTTAACATTAAATCGTAGACTTGTTCCATATATCGTAGACTTGTTCAATATTTCTGGAAGATTAGAAGACGCATACGTCTGGAATTTTTTCGTCCGGAATTAACTTTTAAACAATTTTTAACTCCATGAATCTAGCGCAAATATGGAATACATACATACAGACAGACGCATGAAGAACGTTACATGCCTTCTGGCCTTCAGTCAGGTAATTAAATAAAACACGCATAATTACTGATTACACACATGAATGACTTTAAATTGCCGTAATTAACCTTTTTATTTTGACAAACTTTTAACTATTTGGTACAATGCAGGTCTCAGTGCCACTATTCTAATACCAATTGTTTAAATTGTCAGCAAATGAGAATAAATTGAAAGCAATCAGTTTTCAGGTCGGCAGAGGGCATCCGAACTATTTAACGATGGCCTGATGAATTAATATTAAACATATAGCTGTTTACTTCAGATTTTCTGGTAGAAAGATTTATTTGTCACCACCTCATTAAATAGTAGATAAGCATGATGAATGGACGAAGAAGGTTTAGTGGCACTCAAAGCTAGATAGAACAATAGCTCCAATGCAAATCTAAGGTCAGTTTCTTAGAGGAATAAGCGATCGACGTGGCCTCTGGACATTACCCTCCTTAGACAAATACCATGGTACGAGTATAAGATGCGTTTTCATAATTCCCATGCATTTTGAATGAAGCGTTTGGCGTGAGCGTGAAAGGATTTGTCTAGAGGAGCAATTACATTAAAGATTCTGCTACTTTGTGATACATATTATATACCTACATTTTTAGGTACATACATATATAAATACATACATAGCTATTAAAAAAACACTCTCCTGACGCAATTGGGGAAAAAAACTTCATCTTTATCATCAAGCTGTGATTTTTAGGCTAATTGGTAAGTACCAGAGAAGATTTCAATGCATGTTATTATTATAGGTATGTCTCATTTAATTTTACTGTTGTACGAATTTCTAACTTATTTGCCTACTAGCAATAGGCATTGGCGTTATCAGAACGTCTAAATCCTCCCTGTAATCTACAAAAACCTATAATAATAGAATTTGACAGTTCCTCCCCTTAACGCTTTTCTCGTAATTTTGTCGCTCTGAATGTAATTGTATAGGGCAAGCATAAATTTAAAATCTACTTCGAACAGAATTACATTCAAAATCTTAATGTTAATGTCGCTAAGGATACCGATTATGAATTCGATTCATTTTAATATATATTTTTCCTGTTCATACAAGCTGTTCGAATTCATTGCCACTTTACTCAAACACTGATGTTGGAGGGAGAAGAACACGCACGACAATATTATCTAAATCACTCTATTTGGATGATGACCATATTATAGTTTATTTGAATAAACAGGAAGTCCTTGATTTCTATCTTAGTTTTGAGTCCAGTATAACTGTATAAGTAGCTAAGATCCAAGTTGACCGACGACTTTGGAGAAGACAGCAAACATTTTATGAATTCACAAGACTCAAGACCAGCTAAAGAAGTAAGTTCATATACAAAGCTAGATAATATTATATTGCATAAATTGATGACATCGCTATTAAAGTGAAAATTGACATCGATGCGAAACGAAACGATAACGATATCGACGACCTGCCACGCTCGGCTAGTCTCAAACGGCCATTCAGTAAATTGAATTGTAAAATGCGATTTTCCCCGCGATGTTGTGAGAAAACGCCGTCAGAGAACGTCTCTACGAGCAGTAATCCCTCATGCTCGTTAGCTTCCTTTTATTTTTTGTAAAACTTGAATTAAGATAAAGAAAATTCGAGTCGTGAATAATTCAAATTGTGGCGTAACGTGATAAATTTTAGGAATTATGTCAAATCACAAAGACATTATGTTGGTAAATTGTATTATAATCAGTATGTCTGTCAGGTTAAATAAAATTTTCAGGCTTTTATTCAAAAGCTTTTTCCTAAGTTACAAGCTGTAAGTTTCCAGTAATGAAAATGAAGCGATGCTGTGTTTTGTCACCCTTTTACTTTCCAAACTCACTAAATTCACTCTGCGTAATTTGTATTATTTTTCATAGTATTAAAACTTTAATTTAGGGGGGGCGTGAATTATTAAAACTTAAATTAGAATAAAAAAATTTTGAACACAATTTTTTTTATTAGTATAAGACATTTACTATGATTATTTGTTTATTTTTAGGTCAAAATCTAACCGATATTGGAGTATGTAATAAAAATTTTTTATGGTACAAAAATATGTAGGTACTTTTGTAATGAAAACTAACACAAAGCAAGTCTGCGGTTTAAGTGCTAAGGTAACTAAAACACTTGTTTCAACTCTTTCAAAGTACGAAGCGAAATAGTGAGGATCCGAGAAAATTATTTATTTACCAGTCGTAAAACAGCAGGAACGTGACGAGTACAAAGACTAAAATATGGCATTACAAATTCCTTATTTTTTACAGTGCTTAATAGTTTAAACCCATTAATAGTCAATTTAGTTAGCAGTACACTTATTCAAGACGGGACCGTCTCACCTTAATAGCAGCAACATGATTTGATCAGTTTCGACTTTGACAAAGGGCCTTACAGTATTACTAACCATGGGCAACGTTGACCACTTACCAACACTTGATACCTCTCCTCATTGTCAGCTGGATCCATAAAAAGAGTGGTACAATGTTACGGCGGCGTGAATGTGGAAACCTAAAAAAATATATATATTTTTAAAACGTATATATACGTTTTCAGAGACCTTTCAGACCTTACGCCATGAATTTATATCCCCACATTCCGTTAGTTGGCCTCTTTCCTCAATAGCCGGTAGAGGTGACACGGTGACATATGGTCGCCCTTATTCATGCGGCGCGCGACGGAGACAACTGATTGATGACCACACTCTCGGGGAAGACAGCTTAGTCGGTGATGAAAATCTTTGTTCAGTTTTTCTAAACAAAACGTTAGAAGTTCATTAATTGAAGGTTTCCCTTGACTAGATGAGGAGACGTTCGTGCATAGTTTTGTTAGCTTTATAAATCGTTTGCATAGTTTCGCAGAGGGGCTATTATAAAACCAGGGTAGAAGAATTGTTACAAATAAAGGCTATCTCCATCTGTTTGTCCTTGGTCTGCCTTAAAAGGCTTAGTACTAGAAAGCTGTCATTTGGCAGCTAAGTATACTTAATAATCACATTGAAAGTGTTAAAATAAAATCTTATAAAAAATTAAGTTAACTGCTGGTACAGTGAATTTTTTTATTTCTTATAAATATCAAAAAAAAAATCAGTTTACTCCATAGTATTTTGATGATTAAGACCAACTTTTTACGGATTTATTTTCGAAATTAATGCTTTATTATGTTTAATTACTAAGTCATTGCTAAAGAAGCAACCAATAGGTATATCAACCTTAATATCAACTCAAAAATATCTAAACATACTAGAAGGTATAAATCAAATGGCAAAAACGCTCCATCTATCCATCAGCGCCGTCAGTAGGTTACATGACCAGAATGTCCAGCATTCATTACAGTACATTATAAAGGACAAAGGATAGTGGAATAGACTATCTTTTGTCGCGAAGAAACATTTTGTTGCGTGTTTTATTACGCTATTTTGTTAACCTTACAAAGCCTTTTCCGTTTTACGATGACCCTCTTTGTAGTTTTAATTTACAGCTCGCTTCTATGCTGTTTTGATACTATAATATTTATGAAAAATAATTTTTATAAAAAATCAACCTTTGTATTTGCGCCTAATTAAATAAAAAAATGGGAAAAGTGAACAGACACAAATACTTTAAACCGTACGTTTTCTTTGTGATATGAGAAAATTGTGAAATACAGAACATAAATATTATAGGAGGCATAATATACTATCCATCATCAAATCTCAACCAACTAGGTACTATTTGTACAAAATAAAAAATTCAAACAAAAATACCAGAAATATATTTTTTGATAGTAAAAGTCAAAGACACCATCTTCTATCGGTAACTTCTGTAGTCTCTACTTAAAACTAATGTTTAAGTTGTCTTTGAATCAGAAAAATTGGAGTTCTTGCTTTTTATGTCATGTCAATTTTGATTATTAAACTGAAGTTCACATGCGGTAATGTAAGCATAAATTATTAAAAGAAAACATACTATGCGCCCGGTATTCGTATATAAAAAATATTATTCACACTATTTCAAGAATGTAAAAAGAATAGCCTGGTAGGTACTTTTAACTTTTATTATTCAGTTTTACATAAAGTATTGGAAGCTGGGACGTTCAGATGTCATATCGAGGAATCCAAGGAGCAGTAATTTCCGTAGTAGTGGGTTTGCAAAGATTCTGCATGTTTTCCCCACAAAAAATCTGTTTAAACATTTTTATTATACATTGTTTTCGTAACACTTTAGGCTTTAAAAGATGTAGGGATGTAAGAACTTCCATCTTCGATTTTGAGCCATAAATTATTTGTTTGTTGTTTGATTTTCAAACTTTTTGAGTGAAAAAGGCGGGATTCTTATGTAGAAAACGGGACATTGTAAAAAGTGTATAGTCAGTAGTTTTGAAAATATACAAAAATCCCCTAAATCGGGACATCTGGCATCTGTTTCATACCCTAGTAATACCAAAAGCCGTTAAATCATGATCACCATATTGTGCCTATACCTAACATACAACAAGAGTGTCGTCTGCTTGTCCATCAGCAATTTAGAGAAACAGTGTTTTTTTTTTCTTTTTTTTCTTTTTTTTTCAGGTATATTTATTACACAATCTAAAAAAACCAAATGTGTACGAACAGAGCTCTAGTCGATAGCCTAGAATGTTACATGGACGATCTTGTAGACTGCTTCGAAGATTTTGTGAAAAAATCCGTAATAGCAATATCAGTTGCCGTTGGACTACTTGTTGCTATGATAGCTTACACGTTGAAAACTATCGCTGACCGCTCACAACCATCTTCTACAACAGGTAACAACAAATAAATAAATACATTCATTAATCCATTAATTCATTCATTCACTAATATTATAAATACGGAAGTATATGGGGATGTATGAATGTTTGTTTCTTTTCCTCAAAAAAAACTGATTATAAGTTTCACTTTATCCCGTAAAAATGCCTACCGGAGTGAGGGCGAATCACTAGTTAATATCATATATCTATGGTTAATTTTAATATTATACATACTTAAATTCACAAGTCTTAATAAATACGTGTCTTAATTTTACAATTTACGAGCTTGTTTGCTTGATGTTTCATGATTATTTAGTGTATTTTCGTTTTCTCTATGTATTTGTGTTTGTACGATTATTAAATATTTTTAATGTTTAACAATATAATTCTGAATTTCGGGCGCGGTTTTCCTTGGCCACAACTGTGTTCGAACCAACGTAAACCGCATTGTAAATAGTGTTATTTAAAACCAAAACTAAACGTTAAACGTATGTCACTGTTTTATATCGCACTTGATATTTTCTTATGATTTACCTTAGATGTTTGTGTAGGTTAAGTATTAACCCTACTTATGAAGTAGTCTCGGATCTAAGTCACAGCTAGAGCAAATATTCAAGTAGTAGTTAGTAATACAAAAACAAAACACGACTGCCAAAATAATCAAATACACCCCATAATATGTTGAAACCGCCATGCCGTTTAGGCTCTAGAGTAAGCCAAAGAAGTGCATAAATATACATACAAATCTTAGGCAGTCAGTTAATAATGGTAACGAAAATCCTTCGCACAATCTTCCTTCAAACTGGTCCAAATATGAGCAGTGAATTCCGTTGCTAAGTTACGCTTATTATGTGTCTTATCTTCTTAAACTTTCTCATATTCGCAATGAATATATTGACTCAATTGTTACGAGTTGAAACTTTGGAACGATACAGCAAATTAAATTAATAGTCTGTCGCGAACGATGTTACTGGCATTTTGTAATAAGTCATTTGCAGAGGACATTTGCGAGAAATACTGTTTCAAAGAAACATGACTTGCGCCGCTAATATTGCAAAGTTTTTCGGCTTTACCAGCAAAATATGGCGTGTTTGAAACTCTTTGAGATCGTAAGATCATACTTCACGGTGCTCCGTAAAAAAGTTCTATAACAAATTCTTTGCAGCTTAAATGTACGAGTATGAATGTTGTTTCTACTATAAGTCCCTACTAATTATCTGATAATTTTATTCTTGTTCCATAATTGTATTTGATTTAATTTAATACCTATTTACTAGACAGTCTATATAAGTACATAACTAGTAATCATTAAATAAAGAGTCCTGATATGATGAAAATTGGAAGGGTATTTTCGAAAAATTATAGCATAATAATAATGTCACTTTCTCATGGTGGTCGAGACGAATTCAATGACACCCCTTTATGTTGAAAACCGTTAATTGTTTAGGCTCTAGAGCATTCCAAAAAATTGAATACATACATTCTCCAAAGACCAAAAAATTTATAGCCGCAGTCTTCGGAACAAAAAAGCGTGGTAGGGAAAGCAACGTTAATAACAAATGATAACATTTGTCAGTAAATAGCTTGGCAAACCGTGATCGGTGACCTATGTCAGATCGTAAAAAAAGTACCTCACTTTTTTGTTCTGAACACTGAGTCTATTATATTTTTTGGTCTGAGACATTCTTCTTACGCGGTCAGGTTAATTGTACATTAAATTTATAGGTGAGTTAACTCGGAGTAGTTCACGTAATTCCGGGAATCGTGTTGCCTTACAAAATAATTCGGCAGTGTGTGATGGTCAGGACAGTAAAGGAACATGTACCATTGCCGCGCCGTGCGCTAATATCCAGGTCCAGAAAGAAAACCAATTGAAAGATACAGCATGTTCAAATGTAAGTATTTTATTTATATTTAAAGAGAGAAGGTTTAGACTCGTCTAATTCAAAATATTATTGAGTTAGGTTTCCGTTGGTGTATAATTTACCTATAGGTAATAATGGTATGAATAATGAATACCAATGATGCCAAAGTCAGGGAATATTCAGTCAGCCATAAATACTAAGAGTAACAACTGCGTTCAGATAGGGAGATGATAGTTAAGGCTTTCTAGTTATACACACACAGAGTGTGCAAGTGGTGACAATCTCACAGAAATTACATTTTATTTCGCTAACACGCGGTTAACATTTTAAACCAATCGCTTCCACTAATATTGACGCTGTAAATGATCTAAGAACTAAAACGCCCATTATTCTTTTTCAGCTTAGTTGCGGTTTGTCAAAAACAAGGTAATTATTCGTTAGTTAATTGTTTTTTCGAAGAAACTAATTGTATTTATTATTCTACAGAATATAAATGAGAGTTCGTTTTACTAAATAGTGCAAAACGCTTATTGAATGGTTAGCTACGACCATCGTTTTCAGTGTTTTTTTTATGTAATAAGAATAGAACATCTGCTACATAGAACTGTAGTAGGGATTGTTAATTATTCCTTGATCCTGTTACTGATAGGATTAAAATTAAATAAAATACCTACGTTTGTGCATTTAATTTTTCTAACAATGTTGTTTTATTTCACAGGCTCTCTATTCCAAGTTTGCCGCGGGGAGTTTGCAAGAATAGTAACTATAGTTTTTTTTCGATTTAATGCTTGTTAATTAGGTAGCAGTAGTGAAATATAGAAAATCTGGCCTACAAATTGGTAGTACCAAAATAGGTTTTAATGTAGAAAACTGTAAAAACCATTATCACAAAACGTATGGAATAGAAATGTTAAAAGTTTTTTTCTACTACGCTCATTTGTTCCGAAATCTCAGTCTATATATTTTTATGTCTGTGTTTTACACCTAAATAACATATCGGCTTCTTCTTGGATTATACACGTAACTTACACCTAAACTGTTTCAAATAGGTTGTTAGTACCAAGTCAGGTCTACCTATAGGACTTATTAAACCAGTCATTTTTTTAATCTGCAGGCAGTACGACGAAACTCTGCAGGAAAAGATCGAAAAGTGATACACCAGACTCTTGCTGCTCTTTGTGTTGCAATGACAAATGTGAACGATGACTACAGGATTAATTACAAAAAAATGTGCAATAAATAACCTAATAAATAACTTGATGATAATATTATGAAATATGAGATGTCGCAGATCAGTTATGCGATGTCTATAGCCCATTTGCAACTGCTTTGTAAATGAATGTTTTTGTTTAAAAATAAGACAAAAAACTGACTAGTGTGAATATAGCCTTAAGATACGACTCATTATGCTAAACTAAATCGGAATCAAAAGATTCAAAATTCGAATGCTTACATAGTTGCCATTATTTAGAATGTAGGTACTTTTAGATAAAGTTAATGCAGCTAAAGTAATATTGTAATAAATAAATTGTCAGAAAAAAGTATAAAATGTTTGTTGTATTGTAATATTACATTTAGTGATAATTGTCTAAGACCTAAAAAAATGATCACTATAATTTATATTGTACCTACAAGATTTTTTGTGTATGTTCAATGTATTTTTTTTATTGATAATAATAACAAAAATAATATAATATAATAATTATTATTGGTATAAAAGATTTAACGTGTGCGCATAGGATGTTATTGTTTCGTTTAAAAGTCCAAAATATTTGTAAATTTCTGTCCTGTTTTGATAACTTTGAATAAATCTTTATTTATTTTTTTACATTTTTTTTACTTTTTCCTTAATTACGTTGAAACTGAAATAAACAAACTTTTACTAGAAAGTGCGTGTTTGCCTTATAAAATTCAATTTTAAACTAATTAACTTTGCCCAAGAAAGCTTAAAAGTAAGTTTAAGCACTTAATTTAGTTGTATCAATATAATATTTATTATTTAATTATAATAAAAAAAAACTTATTCTATCGTGTCATCGTGGTTTATCCTAATTTATCTTTAGTATCTAACATTGGTATTTGAAAAAACTATAAACAAAATTCCAGTTATCTTAAAGATATCACTTTATCTATAATAGTCACTTTATAAGTAATGAACAAATCTCATAATCCATCGTATCAGAAATCGAAAAAAATACGTAAACATGTCTTAACCCTGAAATTAATTATGTTTCAGTTGTATGTAGTGTGTACCTTAAGACACAGATACCGAAGTTAAGCGAAACACTAATATGAATGGCGAAAACCGCATAATATTTATGTAGTAGGTAATTCTTAATTCACGTTTTGTCATAGTTCAGTGTTATTTACCCGACATCCTACCTACTACAAATCCATTTTAGTAAGCATGTAATTTATTAAAAAGCAAAACGACTGAAAGTAGTTTTAGTCTTTCAAAGCTTTTCAACAATCTTTCTCGTAATAGTTGTGCAATTTAACTCAATAGCCGAGGAATTCCGACCTCCAAGGTAAATATTTTTCAGCTTTTCATCACATTGTTGCACATAAGGACTTTATAGAGATCCACGCTGCCAAATACAAGTTATTTTCCAATGGATAAATTTGTGTAAGGTAAGGATTTTAAAATAACTTTGACCATATATATTGCGTTTCACTATTTCTCATTTGATGCTACGTCAATTGGTGATCGGTGCGGTTTTATAACAATGACTTTAGGTTTAGAACCACATTTGGACCCTATAGTTGTTGTTCATGTCGAGATACATCAAGGGAAGCTAACTAAGAGTTATTGAAACGCCGCCGTTGAAAAATTTATCCGATATGATGAGCATTCACTAAAGGTTAATGAAAATGGAAGGTCGGGAGTACCTGATGTGAAATCTAAGGGATCTATTAAGCTACAAGAAATTATGTTTCAGAACAACATCTGCCGTTCTACTATACGTAAAAAGGTAGGTAGTAATGATTAATATAGAGAGTTAAATATTTATATCCTGGATTTGAAGCACAGATACGTACTTTTCTTTTTTATATAATGTCTGTTAGAGTGATAGGTGCTGACTGACATTTACATGAAAAAATGTAAAATGTTTCAGGAAAAAAATTACGAATTTCTACATAAAATTGTAGAAATCATGTGCAAATAAAAGGCAAAACTGTTACTATGGCTAAACGTCATAATTTTTACAAAGGTAACTACGTTGGTATTATTCGAAAGGTTATAAAACGTAAAACTTTATTACATGAACAACCCAAGCATACGGGGTTTGAGTAGCCATCCATCCAAAAAGATTGTTGGTTGATATATAACCGTCTCCATTTAAAATTACTGGTTATTTTTTTAGTGGTTCCGCTATAATATAACTTTTGAATTTATGGTTCTAAATATTTAGTCGTAGTTTCCAATAATTAGGGCCGTAATACGACAGTATGAAAGTACTCTTTAGTTCTATATATAGATGTTTATAACTCCAAGCAAGAGTTAGTAAGTTCTACTTAGAATTTAGTTGGCTAACATTACAATTGGGAGAAATGTTTCTTGGAACACAACAGTAAGTATTAACATTAGCCAGCAAAGGAACAAGGGATCAGCTTGATTAACTGTAGAATTCCTAGGCATTAACATTGTAGCTCCAATGAATTTATGTACTGTTTTCAACTCAACCTTCGTCTGACCTCTTTCAAATGAAACAGGGACATTACCTCCACAATACCAAATAAAAAAAAGATCAAATCCAAATGCGAGCTCATGGATCCAGTCCTCTAAAAGTAGGTACCTATTTAAGAATCTTTATCCGTTCTTTAGTAGTTCGTTAAATATTCTTCTTTATGGGGCCATTCAAATACTCGTATTATGGCTGAAGTATTTTTGTAGTAATAATACCGCCTCCTACCTCCATCCCTACAAGCAAAGTAATAACATAAGTCTCCTTCAATACAGACGAAAGCAAGAAGTTAAATTTTATATCTGAATGGCCTCTATTGGTAACACAACAAATATCACCCTCACCATCTAAAAACGCAATAACATCGCGTTCAGGCAGCAGTTTTTCATGATATAACCTTCACGAAACAAGTCAATTTTACGACGCTAACTTATGTATGGTAAAAAACTTCAGCTAGTTCTCCACCAATCGAATATTGCCAACTATTATTGCCCATGCGTGTTTGTGAAGGTTGGCTATTTTCGTCACACAGTAAGCTTACAGAATCGTCTGTCAGTCTTTCCATATTTCAGGTTCTGGCGGGCAACATTGGAGACACTGCCCACGATACATTAGATGGAATGATCAAACATTTAACCTACAAAACTGTTTAATGCTAGCCACTGAATATCTCCAAAAAGCATACAGTGTTGTGAACGAAAGCTATGTGATAGTCGTAACTGTATTACTGATTGGACTCCTCACTTTCTTACTGCCTGATATATCTAACAAAATACACAAGGCCAACGAATTGAAGGCGATGAAGAATACAGTAGACCTAATGGTGGTTTGTTAAAAACTATTCACTATTTATATTCAGTATTGGATTAAGTATTAGGCTCATCTATTGTAACTTATTTCATGTTTAAAAAAGATAAATAAATGTTCAGTTTTAATATAAGAAGTCATAGTATTCGCGCTACGCTTAAGGCAATTAATAAAGCAAACATTTATAACAAAATTCCAAATTAAAAGCAACTCTTCACGGAGATTAGGAATAAACTGAACAAACTCAACCTAAAATCACCGCAGATATCATACAAACTTTTGATCTGCTTGCGTGCCTGTCAGTGAAACGTTTCCTTAAGTAATTTAAGTATAATAAATTAAAATGATTGAAATGTTAAAACCGCTTTGTGCTACTTTAACTCAATTGCTCAATATCGCCTCGAGCATTGTTATAACTTAAGATAAGGATTAATGGTCAAACCAGTATCCAAAGTTTTTAAATCGCCAAAGGGTTCCGTTAACTTTAAATGAAAAGCGCACTGCAAGAAATTTTGGTAATTAACCCTTTAAATCTGCCCTCGAAGACTTTATCGGGCTTAAGCTTTTGAGGCTGTTAGCGATTATAACTTTTGATAATTTAAACTCAGAATGGTCAATGGTTAACTTGGTGACTGCTAGTGACAGAAATTTATGACCGTTTTCATACTTCAGAGGGGAGTAAAAGCTGGTTGACAAACACGTCTATTATCTATTATCCTAGAGAACAAGCAGACATTGTCCTCGGATTTATTTATCTCTTATAGTTTGGCTGATCGCTTAGTTTTCCCCATCAGATCCTCCCGAACCTAAAATTCATTTTGATGGTGTTTTGAATAACTCCATTATTTTGATAGGCCTCTTGAATTATTTCAACGTCTACCGCGTCCAATAGTGATGTCTGATGATGACTTTATATGATTATGTTGCAGAAGGAAGTTACCAAAGCGGAAGCCGAATGCCTTACAGTGGCCGACGACATATGCCACCTCCAATGCTCCATGCGCGATGATGAAACGGAAACTGTTAGTATCAGGTTAATTTTACTTCTTCTTTTTTGTCTGACAACACATTACACATGACAAAAATGTTTGTAACGCTAACACACTTAATAGAACCTTAGCACACTACGGTTCTGGTTTTTGAATGGGGCGATCTTGTCGTCTCTTTCACATTATCTTCTGCCAAAACGCGCTGAATAGGCGTATCAGAAAAGGAGGTGTGCAAAGACCTTTAGAAGCTTGGCACACAGTATTTTTCTATGATATGCCCCTTTAGACAAATGCCCTTTCTACATCTTGAAAGCAGCGTTTGGAGTTAACGTGAACAGAAAAAGCATGGTAAAAGAAAGAGAGAGGGGCAACAGAAACAAATAGAAGAGAATAAGTCGGAGAAGCCAGAGGAGAGGATTTGTCCGTGCTTCGTTGAAGCGTAGCGTCAGAATCCACCTTGTTTTATTAATAATCATTCTTGTAACACTAAGTTATGTCCACAGTCCGCATATCTGCGAGATCTGTCAGTTTGTACCAGCAATTGCGTACGAGACACTCAATCAGAGCCGGTACAAGTCGAAAAGAAAATTGGTTTCTTTCGCCGAATCTTCTTCCCCAATCGAAAAGCATCCCATAGAGTATGTGGTAAATTTATATATTTTTAATTATTTTAAGTAGGTACCTACCTAAATATTTGGAAATATAGGACAGGCGACATGATAAGGCAGGATGATCCCCTAATTGGCCGAAAAGAAAGTGGCAAAAATATGAAAGTATTTTTTTTTATTCAGACCAGTAAAATCTTTGGCCGAAATACCTGAAATTCGTCTTAAAGAAACTATCATTGCAGTGTCTATTGCTAGGTTTTCAGAAGAAAAGTTTAAGTTAACTAAATATTTTGCGGCTTCAGCAGGGTTTTCACACACGATACAAGATAATATTGTAATACTAATAACAAAGTAATTCAAGTCCAAGATTTTTCTTAAATGACCTTATAAAGCTCCAGAATGTGGTTACATGCATGTGCTTTTAAAAGGGTTTTAAAATTTTCCTTTTTGGTTTTCAGGAAATCGCCATCATGTCCATTATCTACAGTGATTCATTCACAAATCAAAAAGTAGTGAATGCTACGGTTGATTCCTCCGTACCAGCTTTGGAGTTATTAAATGATGCATAATTGATTTTATGAAGAAAACATTTAATAATAAAATCAATTGCTATACAAACGCGTATTAATTATAAAAAATATTTCTCATGATTTTAATATCTTAAAATATAGAAACTAAAATATATCTAATCGGTAGATCTGTAAATAAGCTTTTAAACTTTGTACTTTCTTTTGATCTACTTTCACAACTTTTGATTATTTTAAAGAGATAGGGAAGGAAAGTAAAAAAAAATGTTACCTTCATACTAATGCTGAAAATGATGAGAATATTTCCAATTTATTTTTGAACATTATAAGTAAAACACGTTATCGAAAACTGACAACATAAGAAACATTACATACCCGCATTCATGTAATTTAAAAACATATTCGAAAGCATGTTTACAAAATAGCAATAGCAAATCTCTCCTTAATACAACAACCGGGTCTTTAAATTGAAATAACTCTCTAAATTTCAGAAATACTGTTCAACTTAACCTAGCCTCTATTGATTTGTCTGGCCGAGTTTAATCCCTAAACAAACGTTCGCCTGAACAAATTCAATAGCCAATACCTCGAACATACTCGACGAACAATACTGTAGTACGGTGCAACAAGCCCCCTACATACTATGCAGAAATAGATGCACTAAATCGATATAGCCTGAAACACTAGAGTCATGAACATGGTATAGATTTTATTTCGGTTATAGCCACAATATAGACTAAGTTCTAACCTAATTACATTACTTGTTGATCGATACTTCCGCATAATTTTAATTCGGAACAGTGTTTATAAATGTGTAGCTTATTTATGTAATAGGGCGAACAAAACAATAGAATATTATCTACGTAGTACACAGCTAGCCTAGCGCTTTTAGCCCTGCTCTCCCTTACTGTAAGTGTAAAGAAATTCCTGATCAGAAAACGGAATCTAGACAATTGTGACCAACATTAAAGTTGTTTCGAAAAAGTAGAGTAATATACCTCTATATAATAAAGTTCTGTCCACTTCTGTCAAAGTATAGACATCATAATCCTTTTATTATTTTTCTACACATTATCTCTCGCAAATCTATAATTTAATCAATGTCATGTCAGTATGTCATGTCGTCAATGATCAAAATTGGAAAATATGTGAGCTAAATATGATTAACCGTTCAAGATTCTTTCGAAATAAAAAGAGCAATGTAATAAAATTGGCCAAAAAATAAATCTGATAATCCATATTTTATCATCACTTATTTCCATATTCTGTTCAATAATGCCAAGACGGTCTTTTAAATCTATGCTGGTAGAAGTCGTATCTTTTCTCACTCTTTTTACCTTAGTTGGAACGATGTCGTCCAACTTTTGGGAAAGATATTTAATTCAGAACGAGCTGTCTGATATGAAGTCGAGTCTTTATATTCTAAAGGTAAGTGTATTTTTACCATGTTAATATTGCTGAAAGGAGTAAGAAGACTAGGGGGTAGCGACTATATTATTGCTTGAGCTAGTCGCATAATGACATCGTGTTCCGGCTTAACTCTTCAGTGTTAGATTAGGACGAGGCATGACAAAAAAGGCGATTAAGGGTAACAATGCATACTTTGAGGTCCCTTGACTAAGGAATTAATGACCAAATATTCTCATTGACCCCTATTACTAACAGGAACTGCTAACAAACTGACGGTCCCTCCCATAAGCCTACTCGGGATTTGTCGCAATATTCATAAGCAACAGGGAATGGTATCAAAAAAATGCTTTAGCAGAATATAGTTTATTTATGCACCTCTAAAAAGTTAAAAAGATCTTGGGTCTTGATGAAGCAAATGAATATGACAATTAATTTTATAGCACCTTTAAAAACCTATAGATTGGTTTGTCTATGCAACCGACGCGTGAAAGTTTAAAAAATCTCATCTGTTTACAGGAAACTATATTCAATATTGGAAATGCTTATGACAGCCTGAACCATGAACTAAAGGGACTAGTAGATATGAAAGACACAAAAGTACCTAAATGCCATGCAGTGCCAGAATCAAAGCTATGGACATGTTATGAACATGGAGACCGTAACGACCGAAGCGTATTCAGAAATAATGTAATAGAAGAACTTATGAGGCTTAAAGTTAACAAAAGCATAGGAAGCACTGTATCCACAGAAAGTAAAGAAAGTTGTACCTGTCGTAATCCTAAAAAAGGAAGTATATGTGAGTTGCATGACGCCATGACTATAACAAGATATCCAAGAAAAGAATCAGCTGTTAACAGTGAACCTGAAGGAACAAACAGTAACGTATCTCTGAAAGATAATTATAAAACTAGCTTTAATGAAAACTCCAATATACACAAGTGTAACAAAGAAGCTAACTGTTTGAAACAAACAAAAGTTCAGTATAGTTCGCTCAAAATGACATAATTGAATGTGTAGCTGTAAATACTAGACACGTGGTAACCAATAAATTATAACAATTAAATGCATTTTTATTAGAAAACTAAATTATAGTAATATTTCCACAACGCAACCTACAAATAAATACCTACCAACAAATTCCTTTCCTTTTCCATCAGACTAAGAATATTCCTACCCGTCTCCCAAGATTGTCATAGTTCATCGGCAAGAAAATTACCTACGTTGCAAAATATTTAAGGAATTCGTGTGTTCTATGCTAAGCTAAAATTGGCATGAGCTATACTATAAAGGTACATTTTTTTTGATGACGATTAAACAACTTGAGAAATATATTAAGAGGGAAATGTTTAGAATAAAAGAGTTTATTAAAAACAAACTATTTAATTGAGTTATCAAAACGATCCAGCACACATTGCTCTCAGTTCTATAATTTTCCTCCTTCTGTTCGGTTCTAGTCAATCTTCATGAAGTTTCGAAGACTTTTTATACTCTTTAGTAACATTTCGTGGTTTCGATTCATAATTCCAATTATTATTAGGTAATGTATCATCGACTTTAGTCCCAAAATCGTTCTCTGCAGAACTTTGATGATAGTCGCCGCCACCGCCCACTGTGTGAGCAAGAGATTCTAATATTTCTATTTGTCCTTCAATTTTCGGTAGTTCGTGAGAAAATGTTCTAACCTTCGTTTCTAAATCATAGTATGATTCTTTCAACGAAGAAATGTTTACCTGTAAGAACAATTAAGAATTTAACTGAGTGTAATGGGTATTTATTTTTTACGTTTACTGTAGGACATTTTCCTGACATTAAGAATCTTAGGACCTAATTACGGATGGTGAACATTCCTGGCACATGAAAGTTAATAGATGATTATTATAAATTCAGATAAAACTAAAGATTAAAGGCGAACTCAGGTATTATGAAAAATTTCTTACCGCAATGTCATCAATATTCCTTGTAATATTAGTCAAATCACATCTAGAACTACAAACAGTGCAATGATAGTCAAGCATCAAATATGTGATGGCTATTAGACTTCCCATAATAAAGAAACTGCTGAGTCCATCCCAAAAAGACCAGCTTTTTGAAGAAGTTGGCACTGCAAAATTGTGAGGGGCATTGTATTGCCTGATTCTCCGATCTCTACCCCTACGATTTCTTCTGCCCTGGTACTCCATTTTTCTCTTCTAACAATTCACTTTTTTTCTTGTGTGCTGTATCTTTTATCGTTAAAGCTTATTGGTACATATTCGGTATTTAATTAAAACTTATTTTGATCATCATGTTTTACTACTATTAATTTTAATTGTTTATGAGCTCGTACACTCCATTTTATTTTTGGAATATTTGGCAGTTGAAATGACAGTACTTTTGTGTCTATTTGTTTATTTCTGATCAGTTAAATAATAATGCCAGTCTCCTGCTTTGTTTCTGGTCCATGTATCATCAATGAAGACTTTGGTGTGATGCTGGAGTGGTGTACTCGTTTGTTGGCCATGATAATGTTAACGTGAACATTAACTCAATAACAACACAAACTAGGTAGTACAGATAATAACACTAAAGACGAATCGATTAAAAAGTGAGAGGGAAGAAAGAAAACTCATCATACATTTTTTTCACCTACCCCACTCCCAGCCGGAATATAATATTTGGTAGTCGTTTGATAGCTAACTATAGCAAGAGGGTGATAGCTCATGGACGGTATGTGTACTTCATTGTTTCGTTTGATAGGTAGCTACCTAAGCAGACTTCACAGAAAGAAATTGAAATGAAAATGTCTGACGCAGAATTTCATATAAGTACGAGGTTTGCAGCAACAATTCAAACTCCCCAGTTAGTTAACATGTCGGTGCATATCTGGAATGGACAATTTCGCCGTGAAATTCGAGGATGGAGCGATTGAATTGGAGCTCGTCGAAATGGGAAATACAACGTGGGGAATGTGAGTACTGATTACGTAATAGCAGTGCGTAGTGGTTTCTCTAATGAAACTGTAGGTGCACAATTTTCAAACGATCCTATCGTAGTTTTTGCTAACCCAATAGAACTTGTTGCAGCTAATCTGAGAATCCGGCTTAAGCAATTTTAACGCGGTTTTTATTAATTACGTTCCAATTGACTGATTATTTTTGTGGCGTTTGAGATTATCTGTTCAATTGTAAGTTTCAAACGATGTGGCTTCACCGATATGGATGGGGTTTTTACTTACGGTTTCGAGTAACATCTATATCGGTCTAGTTACAATTAAGAAATCACACCATTTTTGCCAGTACGAATACCTAGATAGATTGGGAACTAAAGTTTTAACCGTACAGCCAGTTTAAGGGTTACTAGTGCAAAGTAAAATACGACCTTTGACATAACGCCCGTAAACATAAACTTGCCTGAAGTTCGACGCAAAATTAGCATTTTACTATATTTTTTCTTGTCCGCGTCAGTTGGTTGAGCTATAAAAATCTAGGTCGCAGTTGCTAATTTAAGCCTACGCAGAACAGCCTTATCACACTAGCGATTTGCTGGCGAGATGAAAGTGAAGTCAAAACGAGCTACCCCGAGTGCGCGGTGAGTTAATAACTCGCGTCTTGTCTTGCTGCATAGTGCATACTTACCACGGAGTAGTTTGCTATTATAATGGGAACTTACTTACCAATGGTCATACAGCCTGTATCATAACAGAAGTAAAGCTCGTTTATGTAGGTACTTCGTTTCTGATAGCTACTCTGTCTATTTCTATATCTTGGGTTGGCCAGCAATCCGTATTAAAGCAGCGTAAAGAAGTATCTTCTAGATCTTTAAATTCATCAAAGGGTGCGTCTGTTATTTTGTCGGCCCTATAGGCTATAAAACCATGTGATATTAAGCATTACCTCTTATTGGCGGCTATGAATTTTTCACGAACTGAAGGAATTCCATAACACTGCCATCTAGCGGGATGATGCAAAATTAATTCTATACAGCCTTCAGGCTGCAGCGGTCGCGATAAGAACCTCGACCTTCATGCAAAACTTATACAAAGATGTCGTTAGTGTAGTGAAGTATAGTAAGAACTTTTACGTTTTTGTTTTTACGTTTAAATTAGGATATTTTGAGTTATGAATGAAAAATGAAATGCTCATAATTTTTTTCATTAATAATTTATCTGACAAATAATTGTAACTTTAGTTAAAATAAACCTTATATTTTTTAAGAAGTAAGCAAAACAAAACAACGTGATGCAATGGTAGGTTAACTTTGAAAATCAATTTTTGGAAGCAGTTTTATGACAAAATTCCAGGAATTTTTAATTTTAAAAGCTTTATTCGTAAGGTTTAGGGGTCCAATTCCATTCCTATCACATTTCGCGGCCATGTCGAGATCGAGACGCAGAGCTGAAAATGTGGAAGCAAATGTTGCCATCTCCCTTGCTCTCATTGTATTCCATACTTGGTTTTCGTTTTACATTTCGAAGCTCCAGTGATGTCGGACTAACGATGTTTTTATATCGATAATTTTTTTCATTTTTAATTTTAATTTGTAATTGATTATATTACTCTCAAATATTTTACGTAATTATTTACGGAAATAGCTAAAGTTGGATATACATCGAAGAAAATTCGTTAATAAACAAAATATTTAGCAACCTAGATCAGATCAATATACTTTAAAATTGGTACGATATCTAATAAGAATTCCAATTAGAATATTTTTAAACATTAAAATTACCTACGATTAAGATGCTAATGTCACTTTACTTATTTAATTTACTTTTTTAAAGAACAAATTAAGTTTAAAACTGCGGCATATAAATAATGCTTCATTTTGTTGCTTAACTTTATTTATTCACAATATACTTTGACGTTAAATTAGTAACTCAATATATTAAAGATAGAGGGTAGTTACAACAGTGGCAGGTAAAACGTAAGTATTAAATAAGTATATCGATAATTTTAATATCGATAATAAGTAGAATCGTACATGTCTACCCCTTGTAGCCCGCCGCCGGCCGGTCGCTCTGACTGAGTCGCATGATGTCATTCATCCACACACTCACACATCGAAAGGTTGCCGCGACTCGCGACGCTGTTTACATTCTGTGTGTTCATACTGTTCATTCTCGCAGTGACTTCACCCGCATCTGTGATTTAAATTCTTACTACATTAGTTTCCTAGTTCAAAATGGCCAACAACAGAGCCACGAAATCAGGATTTGCTGCCGAGGCACAGCGAAAGGTGAGTTTATTTTGTTTACATACGAGTAGCTACGGCCACGAAATACCTTGGAGATAATAATATTTCCGCGGTGATGTATTGAATTGTATTGAGCGGATGCTGGAGGCTAGAAACTGTACAAGGACTTAGCCTAGAACCCGTGACCTACTTATACACGTGTCTCGGGCGCTCATTCTGGAAGCGTAGATGTTCCGTTAAAATTTTAGACTTATTCGCATGTGTTACAGCTCTAAAACATGCCTTAGAATGCAAAAAGATATTAAGAATTTTTCGTAAAATAAATTCTGCGTTTATAAATTCCCAGCTCACTAAAATAATTCCACGTGCGTACATCCCTACATAACTAACACATATACAGTAACACAGTATAGACACACACCATAAAACACGATATCCTAACGGCCGAATACAGGTTTTGTCGTGTAAAAAACGTATCATCGGTAACCGCCTAAAATGTACAAGTGAACCTCGTTGGTTAAATTTAATTTTATATCATTACTTCGTCACAGTTAAAAACATTTTAATTAGAAATATTACGATCTAAATTGAAATCTATGATAAATGATAAGTTTGTTTATCTAGATTCCTAATTGATTTTAATCGCTAGAAAAAATACGCAAACAAATCCTGCCTATAAGTAGGTACTTACATAATTAGGTACCTATCAAGGTACTATAAAATTATTGAAAATACTATATTATCTGTGGTTGTTATGCGAAATTTATTGCTAGATATTGACAAACATCTGGCTTTGCGGCATCGATTCATTTGCTGTGTAAAACTTTTTTTACAGATTAATTTACCACTTATGTAATTGAAACCTCATGATCAATGTATTAACTTGTAAATATCGACTACTTTTTACTTTACCTTGTTATTATCTTAAGAAGTAGGAACCTATTGTTAGTACACACAGTCCATTGAATATAATTTTGTTGATCTATTTATCAACACCTCAGAATATCTGCCTGCGTATGAAACAATATCGTTTCAACTTCAATCTTAATCATAGATTTCTTATAGGTAGTTTAATACGAAATTATTTGCCAGTGAAGATTTTTAATAACTTTTAATTGAACTGAATAAAATGTATAAAAGAAAGATAAAATCAATTTGTATTATACCTAACACCTTTTGGAGACTTTCTTCTTTTCTAATTAGATTTAATCCAATACCCAAAAGCTTCTTAAAAATCTAGTTACCATAGTAAGTATCCCATAATTATAACTATGACCTTACAAGGGCAATTGACTAAGCATTATGCAATCAATTGGACAATAACGTCAATTTGATAAAAGGATTTCGGACATAGTAATCATAGTATAATACCTACTTGCTTTGACCGGAAATGGCATGCTATTTAAAATATTATCACATAAGCTTTGACACACTCTCGCGTGGGAGACCTTTTGACCTAACAGAAGCAACTTACCCCATGCACAATATCTTTATATTTCTGACCTACTTAGTTTTATGGAACATCCATTAATTTAATAAGATTTTAAGGCGATTTTATATGACATCCCCTCCCTCGAGTCAGATGTAGTGAGATTTAATTCAAGCCTCTCTTATTTTTATTCAAATTTAAGTTAGTGCCGTTTACTTTAGATGACGAAAATCATTTGTACCTACGAGACTGAAAATTTTCCATCATGGTCTCAAAGGCTTTCTTGTTGCTTGAATTTGTTTGATTTTAAGCTCAATTTAATGACTACGTTATTCTTAAAAATGTGTCGTAGTAACCCGTCGCCTTAATATTATGTAGTTCTAGGTAAGGTTACCTACTTAAATAAAAATAGGTGAATACTAAACAGGTGCCCGTAATATTAAACTTCTTTTGGGGCGTCAAAAGTTTTGGAACATCGGGTATAAAAACGTAAAAAGTACTAATTTATACAATTTTTCGATCTTAAAGATAAACAATGTAAAAGATACACATTTAAGATAAAAAAAATATCAAACATGTAAAATAATCTTGCTATCTGTCCGCCGATCAACAGTTTTTGATCTGAGCATGTTGGATAATAATCAATCAAATTTTCCAATTTTATCTGTTAGTATCAGTAATCAAAATCCTATCGAGTACCAACTTATCACTGTAATCGATTGAAAATTTGTTTATCTTAGGTAAATAATTATCGATTTAAACATTTTGATCGGATCTCTTAAAGTAAGAAAAATTGTCCATATATTTCACTAATTTACGATATTTTTATCACCCGATAGCAAAACCGCCTTTGTCCAATATTTTTTATTGCTTCTCCTCTCCTGTTTATCTTAGCATAATGTTAGCTATATAGCCTATAGCCTTCCTCGATAAATGGACTATCTAACACTAAAATATTTTTTCAAATCGGTCCAGTAAGTCCTGAGATTAGCGCGGTCAAACAAACTTCAGCTTTATATTATTAGTGTAGATTGCGTCAGAAGGGTAATGTTTCAGCGAGCGTATGTATGTATGTTTGTATGTCCATTTGTTTGACATGCTTTACAGCCCAAACCGCTTTACAGATCTTAATATGTGAGGTGTCATTTCATTCGTCTCCACTGTAAGTTGTATGCTTATTGGCTTCAATTTTTTTTATGACGTCCCCTAAGCCCCTCAAAATTTTGAGACTATACTCTTAGTTATATTATGTTGAGAATATTCAGTTTCTAGAAAGGTATGTCTAGGGATCACGGGGAAAAGAGCCCTTAAAAGGGTGCATCCTCGTAACATGGGGTGATTCGAGACGTCAAAGCCGTTTTAATGTCTACTTTACAGCGCTAAGTATTTAAAACCTGTCGGGAATTAATGCCAAGAGATCTTAAGCGTTTCGCCTCATTAGTTGCGTAATGCTTTTTTATTCCACTATACATATAGCCTACAAATTAATTAACAACTGCAAGGACTGGGCAGATTTTGAATTTTGTTATGTATAATGTCCTCATTATGACAATCAATAACTGTCCCACTGCTAGAATCAAGTGTCACCCCACAATGTGAGGTGTACGACCATACAACGATTGGTGAAGTTGTTGAATTAAGAGAAAAAATACTTACACTAAGAGAAAAAATGTACTGAAAAAAAAACATTAATAAAAGCAATCTGTTTCTTGTAATTTACCACTCCTCGCCGACGATGTAACTAGAGCTTTACTTACACAGTTCATTTGTATGTTTGTCATACAAACAGACAATGCATCATAGATAGAAATGCGTCAAACCTCTGACTTAATATGGAAGCTAAAAATGAAGGGATAGGCACCTAAGCTGTAGTGGTTTTTAGATAGTTGTGATTCCCGCAGTAAAAATCCCTAATAATAATTGAAAATGACATTTACACATTAGTTGAGTTGTAAAATATAATTTGATTGTGAATAATATTTCCTTCTTTCATAAACACCTATTACTTATACGTGTGTTTGTCACAAAACTTGAGCATTTACTAAACTAAAGGACCATGGTAATTGAAGGTCGGGATTACCTGTAAAGGAAAAGTGAGGCTTCTACTAATAAAACTCAGCAAATATACCAACATAGCTAAGCATGGACATAGTTTTTCTAAACCGTCACCTCTATGCAATATTCATAAATCCTTTTCACTAACACGCGATATGTACGTGTGTTGCGTATCATTTTTAACACGCTTATTATTTTACAAACAAAAAGGTCACGTCACACGTTTTTGGGAGTACGTTTCGTTGGTGTTCATAGAGGTCGATGTCTTAAATGTATGACTTATTTTTAACCCATTCAATACAATACGTTTTTGTTCTTTTTTGTTGTTGGTTTATTTACATACTAAGCTATAATTAAGTAGTTATTCCTTCTTACGATATTATGTACACGTAACTATACTATATGTATATTATGTATGGTGTAACATATTAATATGTACATTAAGGTTCAACTTTTTAAAGAGTAAAGGAACCATACAATATATGTATACAGCGTAGTATAATGTAAAAAAAAATTGATAAATAAAAACAAAACTCACACATACGTAAGTCGGAAGGCCCAGTTGACAGACAGTTGACGTTGACAATGTTGACATTGATATCTTTCAGCCGGATTTATCAAACTAATCTATATTATTTTGTTTAAATAATGAGTTTTAATCGAATTTCGAACACAGAGTAAGTCCTCAAATTTTCGCAATAATTATTTGAATGAACGCCCTCACGCTTTGACCAAATTTGACTTTAAAATGAAGCAAATATGGGAATATTTGGTGCTTACGTAATATTTAACGGCCTCTAAATAGCGTAGTGTAGCGTAAATTAGTTGTTGTTAGTTGCCGTACGTAGTTTGTTTCCTTTTACGGAGGAAATTCTATCGCGTCGCTGCACAGTTTTGCATTTTAAAGGCATGCAATCAGAAGGCCTTTTTACATTCAGGGCTACGCTTTGAATACAAGGCGAGAGACTAAGGTTATTCAGGTAAAAAATACTAAGCGTCTCTTTATTTTATGTAAAAAAAAAACACATTTTGAAACATTTTTTTTATCTTGATTTAAAATTTGTTACTTCGCTAGTAATCTTACTTTGTTTAACGTTGTCCTAACATTAAAAAATATGAGGTGGTTTAAAAAATTTTTTTTAATTGACATTTTGCTTTTTCGCGTGCAAAATTTTCAAAACGTAGGTTTTTATTACCTGTCAATTAAGGCCAAAACAAAGAAGAGTTAGGAGAATTTTCCCCTTGATTCTATGCATTGGAAAACTCCGTAAAGGACTAGGATGTTGAGTCGTCTATTTTTCTTTTAATAATAAAATACACCGTGCCAGCTCTTAATGGTAAAGGACGGCTTATTCTTATTGCAATGTGGTCATAACACAAATGGTAATGAGAAGCTCGTTATGACTATTTCTATTTTTATGTCACAATGAATCATCTCAATCAGAGCAATCTGCAGTTAGCACTCATTTCCATTACTTTAACAAGGACAATAATGAAGACATCAACATGTTGCATAATACATTACAAATCAAATGAGAATCAAATCAATGTTAATATAGTTAACGGAAAATTATGAGATAATTATTTAGGAACCTATATTTTTCGAGGTTGCCATTTAAAAGTATTAAACTACAAACAAAATATTTTGCTGGTCCCTGATTCGTTAGCTCTTTTAAAGTTGTTGATTTTTTTGTATAACCTATTTTTTACTTTGAACTAAAAACTTAACTTTGGTATTTAATTTTAAGTTTCGTTTACATGGAAATGGACATTTCTAACTCTAATATTCACAAAATTAAACTATGCTGTATCCACACTTTCCATATCTTCCATAAAACAAATGTCGAAAATTGGAAAACGTACTAGTAAATTACTAATACCTAGTACGAGTATCTACCAACATTATGCGATTACCGAATAAAGTCATTGCCCGAATACCGTTAAGTGACGTGGTCTTCTGAATAATTACGAACCTTGCACAAACAGAATAATCACCAGACGGTTTACAGTTGTAGGTACATATTCAAATTGTGGCATAAGTCATGAGGCGACTACTCTACGGGAGGATTTTAAAAGAATCAATAACTGTGTATTGCTCCACGATGCTGAGTCGAAATATCTCTAATGTTTGTCTTAAAAAATGTGCACAAATAATCCACGTTTAGTTTACACCTGGTTTTATCTAGTGATTAACGGTATCGTAATTCTGAATAGATGATATCTTATACGACTCGCTAATCGTAAATCCCAATGCTGCCAACCTATTGCAAATTGTTTTTCAATCAAACCTAAATATTTTTGCAAGAGCTAAATAAGATGCAGTTGGTAGGTATATTAATCTAAAAATGTCTGGAACTGATAAAATTATTTAATGACCTGTTACAATTTTTTTTTTATTAATAAATCCTAAACCTGATAGGCATAAAACGTTAATAATTAAAAACAATAAAACTACAACGGGAAACAGGAGAAAAGGAAAGAAATTTTATAGAGAATTTACTCCTATTAGGCTAGTATGAGCATGAATACAAACTATTAGTGTATTAAGAGATTTTTTTATAAAAAACACCTTTATAACTACAGTAGTGCAATATTCCCAGGACACGGTTCTTCCTGCAAGTGGCAGTCGTGTTATGTATGTAGTAGGTCAAGGGAAATCACTCCACAGCTTTCAACCGGTTGTCGAAGCTCGGATTGTAACGTAACTTGCCCCGTAATAAGATGATGTCAAGGGAAATGTTACCAGACTTTTATTTATTTTATTATTCTCCACGTTGACTTACCGAATTATTCATTTTTCAAATATAATTATTATGTTTATTTTCTTATTCTCCACGTTGGCTTACCGACTTATTCTTTTTTTAAAAGATGTTTATTTGTGCTTTTATATTGGTGAATTTAATAAAATATCTGTTGTGCTTTATGGCACCTGTATATTATGTACTTCATAATTATATCTGAACCTAATTTTAAGTCCAATAAATATTTTTTTACGTCTTAAGAAAATCTTTTGTTCAGATAAATTTCATTCACAAATGCTATCGTAAACAGCCTAAAATCCTAATAAGGGCTTACATTTAATTATTGACTGTAAAATGTCATCTAATAAACAATTCGACGTCAATGTTATTTAACTATATTGTCTTACAATCTGATTAGTAGAGATCTTCTAATTAGTTATGATGGTTATTAGTGTTTACTCCCTACATACAACAATGTGTTTATAATACTGAACTGAATCTCATTTAAATAGAGATAAGACTTGGATTAAAGATATACAAAATTTATTAATAAGGTTAATGACTATTCTAGTCTATCACATCGTATACCTACTTACTAGTTGGGTTAATGTACGTTCACATTAAATTGAGAATGATGTCATCTATTCATCGAACATGTTTCCTTTGACATAATTTAAGAATAGATACTTATTGAGTATTGGACAGAGTTATGCGAATTCAGCCGAGTCATCCGAGTGTGACAAATCGTCCTAGGAATCATTGAAGTTTTTTGCAGAACTTCCAGTTGGGTTACCAGGCAAATGTTGTCAAGGATAAATGGCGATATATACAAGCTTTTAGTCGGAAATGTTTGGAACACCACTCATGATAACTTTAATAATGGGTTAACTTTGAATAACATGATTCGTCCTATTTTTAAACCTTTTCTTTCACCTAAATTCGTAGATGAAGTGTTTAATGAAGAAAAAAAAAGATAATAAAAAACGTTAATTTGTTTTTAATAAACCTGATATGATAGGTCTTGCCTGCGATCCATTAGAGAATACCGTAGGATCAGATATTGATGAATTAATAACCAATAATTATTATTGTAATGATTTCGTTAAGTAAAAAGGTACTAGGAAGAAATAATTATAATATGGATAACACCAATGAAAAGATAGTAAAAACAAGAACATATAAAAATAATATTGAAACAACCTTCACGAGGTCGCTAAAATCCGAATGAACGCTTATAGATGATGTAATTCGATTAAAATTAGTCATACCATACTGTCGCACAAATATGAGAAGCGAATAGTGTTTGCTAATGATTAAACGAAATACTCGTAAATACGTAAATAGGAACAGATGTTCAATTAGCTCAAAAGAATATATTTTATACTAATTCGACGAGACGATGACTCATGAAAGGCACGGTTGCATTACAACACCAAACCACACCTTATAAGGTCCGGCCTTTACTCGGGACGTATTTATAAGGCTTAAATATAGGCTACTTTCAAAACTCAACCATATGTTCAAGATTGACACTTGACCAAAATTTCTCTTTGAATAGTACAATGTTGAATACGTAAACATTTACAATAATGAATTCCAAAATGGCTTAGGAATGCTTGAATCATTTTAAAGCCGTGTAAATTATACGATGTCATGTGAATCTGCTGATTTTAAATTGTTTGTAATGTTTTGTATGTCCATTTCTTCGGCATGATCTACATCTTAAAGGGCTTCACGGATTGCAACATATGAGATGTCATTAGATTCGTCACTATCATCTGAGTAATGTAGGTTAA
Source organism: Lerema accius (assembly GCA_001278395.1). Classification (NCBI taxonomy): domain Eukaryota; kingdom Metazoa; phylum Arthropoda; class Insecta; order Lepidoptera; family Hesperiidae; genus Lerema; species Lerema accius. Next base: position 492,701 of record LGAG01000184.1, read on the forward strand.
TTATTTTGTTAATTTGTCCCCCACCCACCTATTCTCCTCGCTTTTATAGCAATGCATTTTCTTTTGTTTTCTATTAATGACTTGTAGTTTATTTCGCAGTACTATTTATAGTCAAGCAAGTGTTTTAGATAGTATTGCGGCACACATTCGTGCGTGTGTGGTCAACGAGAAATATGAGACGTTAGCTATGTTATTGTTGCGGGCCTTTGTTCTAATAACATTCCGTTAGCTGCACTTGTGTTGCACTCTTCCATTCAGATGAGTTCCTGGTGTAAAACTGTAGTCGCTAATAGAAAAAAGAAAATTCCGACTGATAAATACTTAATTGGGGACACCATGTTCAGAAATTATACAGCATATACCAGTCCTAGAACTATGACATTAACGATAACTATTATGTTGCCATTTTGTCTAGCCGTTTGGGCTGCCAAAGGAATTGACATCCATCCATACATCCTCCTATCCATTCATCCGTCTATCCATCCATACATACGCTCCAAAATCATTATCCTCCTTCTCGAGCAGTTGGCTACATACAATTTTAATTTGTATTCAAAGTGAGGCAGCATTTACAATTATATAGAATCATCAAAGATAAACATTACCGTTAAGATTGTGATTTAAGGTAAAACAATAAAGATAAGCGTATTAAAGATACAAATAGATGATTGTATCCAGCTTCTAAATGTAATCTGTGTCAGTGTAAAGTGCGTTTACAAATTGCTGTGCGTGGCAATATAAATACTAATAAAAATCCTAATTGCTTCAACCGTGTTGCATGTATGTTACAAATAATAAAAGGACCTATGTTTTTAAACTTTGTAGTGTTAACAGATCACAAACCAATCTTTTTCTCTTGAATTATGAGTGTGTAATGATCTTGGTATCGAATTCTATTAGTTAAGGTAAATTCCAATCTTTTATTTATCTTTTATTTTGTGACACTGTTGTCAGACGGCCGGAGGATTCCCTTGATAGACCGATGATAGTGTCGTTGTCATTCTCCATCCAGGTATATTTAATGAGTCCATTGTTTGACATAATGAGTTATGGTCCAATTTCGACCACGAAGTGAATCCTCTTCTATACTTGAATTGTTCACCTTAGCTTACGAGTACAAATTCACTTTAGCTGGTTTGGGTACAACAGTTGGGTATTTCAGAGTCCGTGTGAAAATTTACTGATCATATAAACCAGTATCGTCGTCTGACATTGTGGCCCCATTCCTGTCTCCTTACCGGTCGCAATCATTGCCGGTGATGGCTTACAAGGCTCTCCATTTTTTATACTTCTACAACTTGACTTACCAAGCCGTTTGATTTGCGATGCATTTCAAATCATCCAATCGTCCTTAGCTTTGTAGCTTATTTGTTCAACGTTATACTTTAGAAGTTTTATTGAAAACCTTTGTTAAGTTATTCTAAATCACCCTTTCTCATCTATTTGTTTACGGTAAATTCTTATAAGCTCTGGTATCTTCGAATATAATTATCTTTTTACGGTCTAAATTTTTTTTTATTATTTTCACTTCTTTATCTCTGATAAATTCTAAACTTTGAATGAATAGAATTTAACGTAGATAATTTTTAGCAACTGCAACTAGTAGTAAGATACTTAAGGTATTATAACCCGGCTGTTGTTAAGTGTACCTAATTTTAAATAGAGACCTTAGATGTCTTGATACAGAAATCCGTTGATAATGAGTCATAGCTATTTGTGAGCACAGGCGGCTGTTACTAACGGACTTGTACGGGTCAGAGTCAATGAAAGAACGCTTTAACTCCCATCGTAATCTATATGGACTTCTTAAGCATCTGTTGTCTGAAAAAGGAATACCTAGTTTAATATCGATGCGTGTTGTACTGAATTTGCTACCAGATGTAAGATTGATTAGAAATACAATAAATCCTATTAATCTTCTTAGCTTTAGCTGCGAACATTGGCCATGGATAAAAATGCGTATAGATTTGTCATGGACACGACTATGAGTTGTAATATGTGAGTACGTTTATGCTACAGGTAATATTTTTTTAATTTACGTATTTTGTTACGATTGCATGTTTGGTAGCAAAAAAAACGTTAACGTTAAAAGAAGCTGCAACGGCTAGAACTCCATGATGCAATTAAATTGGCAGCGCTTGAAGTGGCTACTAATTATTTTCAATGGGACTCGCTATAGACTCGCTCAATTAATATTTTTCTCTTTCATTGACTTGTATATATATACTTGTATATACCTCCTTATGTAACTAACGTACAGCTGTGTTTGGTTATTCAGGACAAACATCAACGATGCATGAATTAATATAATTAGTACTTACATAAATTAGAAGTTATAGACTATGAGAAATATCTTTTGTTATTCATATTATAACTAGATGATCTGACACATTGTTCTACAACTTATTTATTTATTTCCGTAATGTTTGATCGTTTAGTTTTCCGTAACAAATACTCCAGACCCAGAATTTCATGTAACTTTAATAAATGCTCTTCTTGTTGAACTAGTGATGTGACAGTGCGTCTCATACTTTGGCCAATCTCTTGGACAAAAATCCACGTCCCGGATCGATTGTAATCCTAAAACCTAAACCAAATTCAATCCTTATTGCACTACAAAATATTTATTAGAGCTAGTTCAGCAGTTAGGAGTTCAATGACAAACTCAAGTACCTACACTAGGTTTTCATATATAAAAATTATTCACATGCTAATCGTAGCGTAGGTAGCACGAGCATAATAATAATCAGTGTTTAGTTTAAAATGTATGTATGTTTAGCGATATCTATAAAAGTGTTGTTTAAATTTATCAGCGACGGGGTTATTGGCATCCGTTACCAACCAAATTACTAAACTTTATTGCCCTCGTTCACAATGATGGAAAGTAATTAGTTTGATAAGACTGAACATTGCAAATAGTTTACTAAACACACGATTGTACCTATTATGAATCGACTCGAATTGAAACATACCTAATAATAAATTAGAATTTGCTCCAATGATATTCCTAACATCGAAAAATAATCTTTGATAATCGAATGATTAACAAGGCAACTTTATTGAGAATTCAAAATGTAGAATCGAGAATTACTTGAAAACAGCCTCAGTGGAACTTTTATTTTTTTCCAAATGTAGTATCGATGATCGATGTGATCGATGTAACCTTATGGTAAAGCATAGCCACTATAAATTATAACCATTAGAATTGATTAGGATAACTTATAATAATCTGTGACTTTCCACGAATAATACTTAACCATATTGCTGTCTCATTCATTTGCATGACGATGATAGAGACAGCAAGATAAGCCTTAAAGTTACCGAGCGATCAAATATTTAGGTCAAATAAAACATCATTACTGACCACAGCAAGTGCACTTACGACATCATTCTAATTGCTTACGTTGTACTTACATAGAGTGATGTGTTTGTAAGTATTTTAAAAGATGTAATAAGCCATACTAAAAACATCACTATAATAGAAAAAAATCCGATTGTGTAAAATTTAGAGGATATTTTAACAAAATTAATAGGTGCTTAAGGTGATGAATTTTATTCATATGGAGGCGAATGCAACGATATACTTCAAAAATTTTAATCCGTGAAGCCGTTTATGCTGTAGAGCTTGCCAAAGAAATGGAGATGCAAACGCTAGCAAAACATTTACTGCCTTTTCGCGCAGTCGGGTAAAAAAGCAAGATTCGCCCGTCCTAATTCTAAACTATACACACGTCAGGTGCCATTGACAACTGAACAGGACACTCGAAAGCACTTCCTTTGTCTTCAAACACAAATTAGATAACGGTTAGGAATAATAATGAGATGCCCAATTAGTACAACGTATTGTACCGCATTCCTCTATACCAAACAATACAGTGTAATAAAATAAGAACAATGTTATGACAGTGTCTAGAAACTTCGATCATGCGGGGATTTACTTTTACAATCAACTACTGTTGGTTACAAATACCTCCTACTTTATTTTGATAGCTACTTTAACAAAGAATATTTGGTCGACTGCACCAGAGGTGATTTTTAAGTGTATGTACGTCCATTCATATACATCGGTGTTTATCAAACTAACGCCCTTCTTTGGGCGTTGGAGACCTCCAGGGGGCGTTAAAGAGTCTAGAGGAAATTGGGGGGCGGTGCAGTAACGTATTAGTGGTTTTGTAAATACCGTACATACAACGAAAAATTAAAACATACTTAACTACGCTAAATCGGTGGTTTTTTTTTATTATTAATAACTTAGAGGGTGTCTTCAGCCCCTTAAAGGGGACGCTTGAAAATTTTATTGATTCTATAAGGGGGCGGTGGAAGAAAGAAGTATGAGAAGCTATGGTTTAGATCTTGAGAGATTTCAACATCGACGGTATAAATTTTAGCAGTCGGTCTGTTTGTTTTACTATTAATGATAACCAGTTTAAATTCTCTGCCAACAAGAGGACATCACTTTATAGGAAGGTCAATGACTTTAATTCACTTAGTTCAGAATGACGAGGATCTAAATGGAAGATTTTTGAACACATATTCATCGCAAGTAAATCCAGCTTTTCTTATAAGAACAGTTACACGTATACCAATAACAGACAAAATACCAAAATTCCGAATTACAAAATTCTCGTCCACGTGTGCGTCAGACCAGCACGAAGAAAAATTCCAAAACATTTTGACACTTTAATTATTTGCTCTCCTCATTGCAGACGGCGTCCGTGATACATACTTTACATTATTTTTTGTTGCCAACGTGGAACAGTCGGAGCAAATTCTGAGTCACGTTTGAATCCTTGAGTAATGACATCATGGCACACATAAGCCTGATGTTAGGAACTCTTATCGAAGAGAATTGCACAACTAATGTTTTGTAGGATTCTAGTAATATTAAGTCTAATGCGTTACTTAAAACGCCACGTAAACAAGGATAATATCCGAAATACTGTCATCGTTGATAAGTAAATACTTTGTATATGTCGTAGGTACTTATTGTTTATGATACATGATTTATATGAAAGGAAAATTATACTATTATTTGCCTTCAAAAACAAACCATAGCTAATGAAGAGGCGTGTGTACTTATCTGTGGTTCCTTGGGTTGTCTATGGTCGCTCATTGACTCCATCCTTTATGTTTACTCTTATTTGTCGTCAGAGGTCGCTAGCAAGGGAGCGGAATTTGACTTTCCTGCGCCTCTTATGTCATAGCGTGTCATAGCTCGCACATTTTAAAATATTTATTTTTAACTTGTATTATCGTATCAATATACGGTAATAGATAGTTACAACGATCATTATTTGATGTTATAGTAATTTTTTATCAAAATTCTGATGAATTCCCCATTTACTGCGTATGCGTAGCGATCGTAACTTGTGTTGGATCCATAAAGAGGCAGACTACTATTGATAAAAGGCTATGTACACTATACTTGATGGAACATCAGCTTTACTCTAGAAAGCTACTGACCTGAAGTGGTTTCTGAAAAGATAAATGCTCGACAACTCGCAGAACCTACTCCGTAAAACTTCCAATAGAAAGGAGTGATTTGAGTTCAGTTAAATGTTTCTAAAGAAATTATTATTACCCTGAAACATATAACTTTAATATTACCTAATTATTGTACTATTCATGTTACCCCATAAAAGTAACATCTATTATGCTTGAAAATTCAAATTTGAACGGAATAAATGCATTTTAACTCCCTGATTTATATATTTATGGTTTCATTTAGTTTAACTGAAGTTCAAAACAGTAATAATTTGCTTTTATTTAAAAAAAAAGACCGTATCGTTGTATATTTTATACATTAACTAATTATTATAATAATATTCCAGTGATTTCTGTTTAATTACTAATAATATATATTTTTCTCTTCATCATAGCGTTGTGTCTATCCTCGCACCAGCAGATAACAAACACGTCTTCATTAGCTATGGTTTGTTTTTTAAGGCAAATAATATTACGGTTTTACAAAACAATAAAACCGATATTATATGACGGAAAGAAAACAAACCATAGCGGGAAATTCTTCCTGGTGAAGACTATGACATAAGAGGCGCAGGAAAGTCAAATTCCGCGCCCTTGCTAGCGACCTCTGACGACAAATAAGAGTAAACATAAAGGATGGAGTCAATGAGCGACCATAGACAATCCAAGGAACCACAGATAAGTACACACGCCTCTTCATTAGCTATGGTTTGTTTTCTTTCCGGCATATAATATCGGTTTTATTGTTTTGTAAAACCGTAATATTATAATATGAAGTTGTGAATCAAGGTTGCACCTAAGGTGATGCCTAGTTTGTCATTTGATCTAGAATTCTAGACCGACATACATTTAACATAGAGTACAAAATTCAATGGATTCCACCTTGAAAATGTTACTTAAATTGAACAATTGGCCATAAAATAGTACAGTTTAAAACAACTTACAAAAAATTTGCGTAATTCATTTTAATCGTTTTTCATTAAGGCGCCTCCCTGACAATGTAAGTATTGTCTTTCATACTTGCTTATCTCTTCTCTTTTCAATTCTCATGTGTAAAACTTATGGACAAATCTATGGATAAAGCGAGTGAGGCGACCTTGTGGAATAAAATATGGCATTTGTTTAACGTGGCAGTTTTAGTCTAAATTCCAATTTTGGGGACTAAGTAATCTGAGTATGGTAATGAGTATGGTAGTAAAAATTGAAGAGCAAAATAATTAAATGGGTTGTTACGGTTGGACAGTTATAAAGTTGCAATTGTTCTGTAACTGCTGATCAGTAACTTAATGAATTAAAATAAAGGTTTATTAGGATCAAATTTAACCCATCTGATCTTCAAGTATTAGAATATTGACGGGACTAAAATTATGCCTCTCCAGTTTAATTGACCTGAAAAGCAAATGAACCTTTAAAGCGAACTTAATTAAAAAAGGGGTCTTATTTATAGAACCCACATTATTGTGTTGTATAGCTTGTGCCATGCCACCAACGCAATTTTACACTTCATCGTAAAGCAGTTACTGTAAAACCTAAAACTGAAGTTGATTTTAAAAACGAATCTCTCGAGTATCTTTTAAATAATTATATGACCCGAAAACAGGATTTCTTTTTTTTCAATGGATATTTTGAAATAAAAAAGTAAGTCTAACTGCTGTGGTGTAGGTAGAGGATAATTGACGTCATTCAAATAACAAGTGCTGCTTACGTAACATACCTAAATGTCTCCTTACATCCAATAAACAACCCAGTCCTTATACAAACGTCGAAATATTGGCGCCAGACTGCTTCGATTGAGCCATTTGGACGGCAGTAAACGAGATTCAGTTAACCTAGATCTCAAGACATAAATACTATAACTTAATGCCTACTTGCCTGTAGCTGACAACTTGACGCATGACGTGGCGTTACCGTTTTGCTTATCTCAAAACATTTACGTCAATGAATAACTTTGAAAAAACTGCTTCAACTAAGGTTTTAAAAATTTAACGACTAACTTAGTACGGCTACCACGCTGCTCCAGTGTGGATAAGCGGAAGGGTTAGTGACTAACCCAAGTATCAATTGCCTATCTACTTACTTATCTACTTGAGATGAGATTTAAATTAAAACCAACATGTTAACAACAATCAAAGTGTTATCTTTGTATTGAAACTTCTTGTTCTTGGGGCTTATTTTCTGTTCTAGTTTTCTATTCCTGGTTACCAACGCATTTATGATTGAATACTTTCGATGTTGCTTTTCATGTCTTCGATGGTTATAAACACTTAATACCATGGATCAAAATCATACTTAAGCTCGTATTTCATCGCTTTAAAAAATTATGCCTCTCAACACTAAAATATTTGTGAAGCAATCTGAGCAATTTCAGTAAGTTCGACCTACTTCATGCTCCCGGGATCAAAAGTAGGTCATTAAGTAGGTCATAAAGTAGGTCACACGCTCCACTCAAAATGTAACAGGTCAATAGATACGGATGACGAGCTACTCTTAACTGAGAACTGAGAGACTGAATGCCCTTGTGTTATCAGAGACCTTCAACTGTTGCATAAATGTGTATTTCCTCGTCACAGTGTTACACATTGATATCGATTGCGTAGGGTTGTCACAACAAATTACATTAAGTATAATTATACGTTAATATCACCCACATGTTTTTGGTTTGACATTTGTTTGGTTATGGCAACTAAACATTACATTTGTTGTAAATAACCAAGTCATTTTTAATAAAGTTATATTGAATAAAAAGTTATATTTAAAGCACCTAATATTTTTTATGTATATTTCTCTTTATAAGTTTTTCTATATACCTATGTATGTATATCAAAACATTATAATCCATTTTTAAGTAGAAATAAATATTGTATTTCTACAGGTTACATAGCATACAAAACTGACAACCCTAGCAACGCCCATATGCCCTAGTATAGGCATGTGTGTGTAACAAGAAATACAGATAATATACCATGTTATACACTATACTGAGGTATAGTATCACATTACGTTACAGTTCATAGTTAGCTGGTCTGTGCCACTGTTTACATTCAGGGCGTCGATTCTGCGAAATCAGCTAAAATATCTCACTATTACAATACTAGCGAGAATTAAATGTAACTAAATTGTCATGGAGACATGTCCATTATTTTAAAAAAATATCTTATAATTGATAGTCCTTTGATGTATGAAAAAATCTTCAAATAACGAACAAACTTTCAGTCAATAAAATTTGAACCTACAATAACAAATAGATTGATCGAGACGATCTTATTTCACGAAAGCTTCTCTGTATAAAACACGTATAAAGTAACAGGCTTTCAAATGTCAAATTGTTCTACTGAGATACAACTGAGATTCAATTAAACATTTGTTAAGAGAATCGAGCCCCTGTATGTATGAATGTGTTGATATGTGCGGATATACTCGCCTGATTAGCCAAGCTTAGGTATCGATTACTATTATTAGCGTGTATGATTTGCTTCTTGATTTCAAAGTGAAGTGTACAGAACTCAGTTATTAAGTTACTTTTCGAATAACATTTAATTATAACAGTCTTTGGGACAAAAGGATTGTAATCTTTCTTCATCATAACTATCCTAAAATTTGAGGGTATAGTTCACCACGCTGGCTTAGTGCGTATTGGCAGACTTCACACGTCATTGAATACTTTTATGGAGAATTTAAGAAAGAATAAAAAAAAACAATTGTTTTATATTACTTCAAGTATCGATTACCTAGGTACTTGTCAACTCATTGTCGTATTGAGGATTATATGCGGAAGAAAAACGTAATACGATTACGGATTATTAGCTGCCCTGTCCGCACCTTGCGGTTTCTTGCCAAATGGTTGCAACCTTGCAATCGCCTGGTTTGCATCGATGCGGTAACCGCAATAACTATACTGTAACCACTGCTAACACGCGTACAGTTTACTAAACTAAGATTAAATAAATGAATCTCGGAAAATACTACAGGGATTTTTTATTTATTCAAAAACTATTTTTTTGGTTTTACACTTTTGTATGTCATATATTATTATAATATGACAAAAAAATAGTAACATAATATAACACAGTCTCACAGTCACAAATCTCATTACTCAAATTCATGCTTTGCTGGGAATCGAAATCAGTCTTGATAGAACGGTAATTCGGTAACCATTACGCCCTTTGTACGGCAGTCAAGCATAGTATCTATATATCTACCATTAGGTCATACAGTAGGCTAATTGACACACAAGATTAAATTACGACGAACGCGACTACTTTCCATCAGATAGGTCTGTTCGTTTGTAGCTTTTTACTTGACTGCGCAAGGAGGGTTATGTTTTTCGACCAACGTATGTATGTCCATTTTCAGTACGACCTACAACCTAAATAGCTCGGCGGATTTCAGCATATGGGGTGTCGTTGAATTCGTCTTGATAGCAACACTTACATAGGCTATAGATTTTTTTTAAATACCCTCAAATTTGCAGCAGTAGGTTTTTTGTTTTTTCTTTTAATGATTACTAATTTACTTAACGATGCGATTACTTACCAGATTATTTTTCTTACTTACAGATTAACAGCAAATACAGCGAAGAGTTAGCGGAGGAGTGTTTGGAATGGGTGCGGCAGATCACCGGCGAGCCAGAGAACACGTCTGGTGACATGGATAACTTCTATGAAGTGCTGAAAGACGGAACCCTGCTCTGCAAGTAAGTTATCCTCTAATCGACTGCGTATTCCCACCCTAATAGCGATGCCCCCTTCCCCCATTTTTAAGCGTATAAAACAATGTATACTGCCTAGGTATCTGATTCTTTCAACAGAAACGAATCTGATGTCACATCATAATGTTGAGTCCATCAAGACGTTTGGGCTATAGCGTATATAGTATACTATAGCCAACCGTTATAGGTATATTTTTAATATACCTATACCTAAACATACACCCGCTATAGAGCATGCCACAGAAAGGGGCATACTAACATACATTTATGCTTGCAAAACATTCCCATTTTTACGGAGTCTGGTAAATTTGTTAACATTACATGACTATTCTATTGTAAAATTCCAGGTTGGCCAACGGCATCCAAGCAGGTATTATCAAGAAGATCAACGTATCCAAAATGGCGTTCAAGTGTATGGAGAATATCAACGCCTTCCTGGAAGCGGCGAGACAGTTGGGCGTGCCCGCTCAAGAAACATTCCAGACCGTGGATCTATGGGAGCGACAGAATCTGAACTCTGTCGTCATTTGCTTGCAGTCCCTTGGAAGAAAGGTGAATAGATCTCTAGTAATCACAACTTACCTATTAGTTTATCTGTATCTGATCCTGCAGCATTTCTTGTTATCTTGATATACAATACCTAACTATTTCTGCATCACAGTTCAAGAACTTAGCAACTCTATAGTTAATCACATGTTTCAAGTAGTTTGATGCAAAATTATTGAGAAGTAATGATCAGAAGTTTTGTTTTTCCAGACGAAATTTTAACATCAATTCCATATCACATACTTTGTGGGTTGTGGTGGCTATAGGGTTAGGGAAAAAAGCTTGCGAATTTTTCTGTTCATACAATCATTTTATGCCTTATTAACCATAAAACATTTAAATTAAATTACCATTATTGACTATACCAGCAATAACACAATGTAATCATCAGTTTTCCTAGTCAAAGCAAGAGAGAAATATTTCCCGCCAACTTCAAAGCACGCTTTGTTTGTTCTGGCATTATTCTTATCATGATAATGATCTTCAAGGAAACAGATGATTATGTGTGGTATGCAAATAAACTTGGCTGGCTGCACATGAGATAATATGCATTTTATTTTCTTCTAGGCTCACTGTTTATGGTTTACAAGTGAATTCAGTCAGCTATTTAGGGCCTATATCACAGATTCTGAGAAAGGGTCATGTGTGGCCCCTATGCTAAAGAAAAAAATAAATACGCTGACTTAACTGACTCACCTTTTAATATAGTTTTCAAAATAAAATCTCCTTTAAAATTTAAATATTTATTAATGACACAACCAATAATTTACTAAGCAATGTATAACTTATAATTAACTCTATTTTTTCAGGCGGGCAACTTCGGCAAGCCTTCAATAGGACCAAAAGAGGCGGAGAAGAATGTAAGACACTTCACTGAAGAACAGTTGAGAGCCGGACAAGGAGTTATTTCTCTGCAATATGGCTCCAACAAGGGTGCCAATCAAAGCGGCATTAACTTCGGCAACACAAGACATATGTAAAAAACGCAACACTAATTAAGATAATCAAGTCAATACCTTAATGACAATTACAGTCTCTTAATATTAATTACTGCAATGTAGAATTTTAATCTATTGTAATGAAAAGTCATGCGCCAAAAATCTACGTGCTCCCTCTCTCTTTCGAAAGAAAGCGAGAAAGACTGATAACATGCAGCATCTTTCTTCGAATGTTTTAATATTAAAATATTACTAAAGGACTAATTCTGTTCACAAGTAGTTCATATTCAGTCTAGAAATTTATATAAAGTATACAAGGGTTTGTACTTATTACATTGAAAAGTCAATATTTACAAGTAAGTAGCTCTAGGAATACTTGGCAATATAGTAACGGACCATGTCAATGTAGTTTCAAATTCTCGAAAGGAATCTCTTGATACCATATTTTAGTCCTTGTGACAAGTCTATTTAAAGCGCATAATTCTGTGTAATATAATAATTTATCATTCCGTAATCATTCCATATACTTTGGAATTTATTTTTATACCTATTTTTAAATTAAGAAACCGTTTTCTTTTATAAATTTCTTTTACAAAGTTTACTAGCTGTAAGTTGTAAGTCGTCTTTTAAAGTAATTATTGGTCTTTAATAATTGTGTTGTCTTAATTCTTGCGTTTTCTAAAATGCCAATTGCATTCCAATAACAAATATATTTCAATTTCTACATAATTGTAAACCTTGTAGGATTATCTTATTTATATGATTACTAATATTATTATTAAATAAATCGTGCCTTCTGTCTCCAAAGGAGTTCAAATTGGTTCTTCGAAGGTGACTAATTACGTTGGTTTTAACTCAAAGTCAAGATCGATTCGATCCCTTATTTATTAAAATTGAAATTTAAATATTCATTCCAGATATTTATTGTGTTAGTACACACTGTGATTAACGTTTTTATGGATAGATACATTCTATATTCTCATAGCTATGTATTTGACGATTCGTAATGTTAGGTAAGTTTCGTGAAGTTCATTCGGCTTTATGAAAGTACGTAGAATAAATAAGTTATGTATAAAATTTCATTGTTGTTTTTTTCATCTCCCGAATTGTTCTTAGTATCAAAATTTTAAATATGTAGGTAGGTACCTACCTGGTAATAATGTATAACTAAATTAATTTTAATTTAATGCAATAAAAAACATTTAAACTAGTAATCGTCAGTAGAAAACAAAAAACCGATTGCTGAAAATTTGTGGGTATTTAAAAAAAATATTGGCTTTGTCACTCAAAATCGAGACGAATCCAATGACATCCCGTAAGTTGAAATCCGAAAAGCCATTAACCCTGCAGTGGTCGCGTGGACTACATATGTAGTCCACTCATAAAAAATCAGTTATATTTTGTAAACCGTAATAGTTAGTTTCTTGTGACGCTAGGTAGGTACTTTCAAATGACTAATCGAAGGACGTACTCACTGCAGCGCGAGCGCCGGTAATGCGCGGAAGCACTAGTAGGAGTCTGCAAAGTTCCTGAACTACATACCTGGACCTAGACTACTAGTATAATCTCAATCATTACGAAAGCTGTGCTCATTTGTGCCAATTTCGAGAAGTATTTTTGTTTTTGTTTATTATTATAAAAAAGAGTTTTTAACTAACTTTTTCTGATTTTATATAGTTAAACATACTGTTCTGATTATAATTTCATAAGTATAATAAATAAGCTTTAAAAAAAACAAAAGTTGTATAAATTTTAAAATGGACTACGTGTGTAGTCCGCGCGACTACTGTTGTCTCGTTCAGATGCGCGACCACTGCAGGGTTAAGGCTCTAGCGCGTGTCAAAAAATGGACATACATAATTACATACATACACACTTTTGAAAAACATCCCCTTCCTTACACAGTCGATAAATAGAATATTTTTTACTAAACGCCTGATTTGAATGACCTAGCAAGTTACATAAAGTAAACAATGCACGCGGACTAAGTTGCGAAAAAAATATTTAAGGTAAAAATTAATTAATGCCACAGAAATATTAATGAATTAAATATACGGAGAACCCTTTTATTGCTTGCTTCTCCAATTTAAACACGTTTGAAATATAAAATTTTGCTGTTGACTTTTACTAAAATTATCGCCGAGAATAAGTAGGTACCTAGGTACCATGGGCTAAATTGAACCAGTATACCTAAGCAATAAAAAAATGAGCACTATTAATAATTTTCATGTATGCTGGGCATATTTCTCAATGTCAAGTTTATTTTAAAATGATGCACTAGTGCTTTGTTATTGCGTGAGATAATTATTATTATAATGTGATGGACCATTGATACGCTCTTACCTCTGTGGCCCTTACAATAATAAATCTCAATTCAGTTTCGATTTATTAACATTTTTTTTTTCTCAGAACAAATTTAATTTATTGCTAGGTAGATGTAACGTTTATACTATGAAAGTTAGGTTTACTTAGTTGACATTTATTTAATTAATATTAAATTTAAACATTGTTTTAGTAGAATTTAGCATAAGAAAACTTTGAGTCTGCTTAGACATTGAAAAAAATTAAATAATGGTACAACATCCAGGGTTGGATGACATTCAACCAAAATAATTATTGAAGCCGTTATGTGATAAAACAAATTAATTTAGATTGTATACCAACAACGTAATATGCAAAAATTCCAAGAACATTTTTATCAATGTTTGTTATAATTTTAATCACCTCTATATTAATGAGCATTATAAAAAATATAATCGACACTAGAGCTGCGCAGAAAATGGTGTGCTCATTAAATTATCCACGACTTGATCACGTGTTGATATGCGATACCCCCCGTGGTCTTATCTCCCCCGACATCCTCCTTGCTCTTTGGAAGTTTTTGGGTCAATAATTTTATTACCGTATCAAATAAAAAATGTTCCACGATAATTTAATAATATTCATGAGTAAGAATTTATTATAATGAGTCTAATAACTGTAGGTAGGTACTTTAATCATTTGTATGAGATCAAACATTTTAGTAGGTAGGTATGTATAATTAGTAATAATTGATAGGATGAATTAAATATTAGAATTGACGTGGGACATCAACGAAATTTTTATTGTAGGTATTTGAAAGTTTATGCCAAATTATTATTTATAGCAGAGATCACCTTTGTCCGGCATAATGGTTTAAACTACTGGCGTACACAATAAGTGGCGTTATTATCTTGGTGAAAGAACTCTAAAAAAACTTATAAGTATGGGGCGTGATGTGGGCCTACAACTCTTATAATTTACGAACTTTACAATTTACAAAGTAAGTACCTATTATACGGGGGTTCGGGGTTGCTTAAAAAACTCGTATCTAAGCCATAAAACTTATTAAAAAAATGTTACTGTCGAATTTGACATTGTCAAAAATCCGATGTCAGAAATTTAGACAACGTCATTACGTCAAATAAATTTGCCAAAAATGTCAAATAGTATGCAACTTCAACTTATATCACAAAATAGCCAAGCCAAGTTACGAATTGGGAAAGTTAGATTGATAAAACGAATAACAAACAATGTAATATAGCGAGCCTAGGAGACGTTAGAATCATTTATTATGTATCAACATGACCTTGTCATAATTCACACAAACACTACGTTATGGCGCAGTTGCGTTTTGAAAATGTTAATTTTCTCTGACGAATGAAGACTGTTTACAAATAAAAAATAAAGTGATGCCGCAGTTGGAGGCGTATTCAAATGGATGGGCGATAGACACAGCAGTGCCCGTTGACCTACAATCGAATGATAAAGACGTAAGTGGCCCCCTGTGAAGTTGTTTGTCATGTTGATAAGGGTCCCCTTTTGACCTTATCTTGTTGACTTCAATAGTCTCGAGAAGGACCTCTTTTAACCGTCGCTAATGTGACATCAGCTATTTGCCACTTGTATAATCTTGGTTGGTAAGTAAGAGTATTTTTTTTAATAAGAACTTGGTGTAA
Organism: Lerema accius; assembly: GCA_001278395.1. NCBI lineage: Eukaryota > Metazoa > Arthropoda > Insecta > Lepidoptera > Hesperiidae > Lerema > Lerema accius. The sequence continues at coordinate 508,354 of LGAG01000184.1, forward strand.
ATGTAATTCAGTTTTTACTGAGCAGTTGTGCAGTACATTCATATGGAAATTCAGTATCAGGTAGGCATATTTGTATTGAATTTGCATTTTTACTTGATATCCAAATAGGGACAATGTGATAGCAAATTGTACAGTTTTAATTTATTTTTGGTAGGAAAAAAGTATGTTACATAATAGAGAGTAAATTTTTCCACACTAAAAATGTCAACCGTTTTTTTTATTAAATGTAACAATCTAATCTTAACAATTCTAATTCGAAATATAAAGTATAAAGTGATTAACAGTACTCCATTATGAAAATATAGAACAGGGGACATGTTATGCAAAATAAAAGCAAAATTATTTCCATACTGCTGTTCTAAATTCATTTGTGGGTTTGTTCAATTTGCTTTTGTTCATGCTAAAGTTTACCTATGTCAGTATAACTTAATGTACAATTGACAAGATATTGAATATGAATGTAAGATAGAATCACATCATTATTGGCGTATTGACAAATACGTACACCAGGCGATAGATTATAGATAAATCGGAGTATTTACGCAAGGGCATCATTTACGTATACTTAACACAAATATTATCTTACGTTACAATTACACAATCACTGATTAGTTGGTTGTTTTTACGTTTCCTTGTTAGTGTTAATATCTGTCGTCAAGAATTTAGCTATTTATAAAGAGACTTTATGTGGACGTTTTAGTTACGTCTAAGATCTATTTGTAAGAGGTGCTTTAGATGCAGTGTTTATATAAATAGTTACAGTTGAAAATAGTTTGAACATTTACTTTTATTATTACATTTTTGTGAAGATATGACAGGTTCAATAACTGTTGAATTGGCAGCCAAGGAATACTTAAATGTAAGCATTACTTTTTTCTCTCCTGTTGCAAAATTGTAAAAAAAAAATACATTTATAAAATCTTTAATTACATTTAATCTTATACCAGAGTGTATATAGTTACTAAAATTACTTTTGGGCTTTGGTATAATGACATTTTTTTTTATTGTGATTTAGAAACTGGCCTTAATTTTCATATAGGAATACTGTATTTAACATGCCAATCAATTTCTTAGCTTTTCTCTTTTTGAAATGCTTGTGTTGAAACTTGTATACATTTTTTATGTGAATAGCTGGTAAAACCAAATGTAGGGTCATTTCAAATTTAGAAATCAGCACTGCACATAAATGTCCTTAATTAAGCAGAGTGTATTATGGGGCCTTGAACTTATTTAAAGATAAAGAACCCTATTCACTGTAACTATGTAGAATGTTGTTTATTTACGTAGAAAAAATAAAAATAATTACTTAATTGTGATAGTAAAAATATTGTTATTATTGCCACAACTTACTTTAGGTACCTACTGTTACAACGATATCTGTAACTATGGACCTAATTTGTATTCCCAATAGGTACACCTAAAGCTTTTTTATACTACTCAATACCTACAACTTATCACACCAGGAACATAGAATAATAAATTATTATGCCTATTGTTTATATTATAAGTTCACGTTTATCATACAGAGTATATGGACCTAATCATTACCCCCTAGTAAGCACGGCTCGATAGCTCCTATCTGCAGGGCGAGAGTCGCGACCTCAGCCCCGGACACCCGCAACCGTCTACCACAGATAACAAAAATATATAAATTAGGTACTTAAAGTATCAAGCTCACCATTTCAGTTCAGTTCGCCGTCAAACGTTGTCCTGTCTAGACGTCTTCTTGCGACGCTCTGCTGATTTTCGATTTTATTTCAATTCTGTTTATTTAATTTTGTATTCACTCTATCCTGATGGCTAAGTTCGTGAATTACAGTGATTTTCTGTCTCCTTTATAATTTTTGTGTTTAGTGAAGAGACAATACAGTTGCCGATCAGAGGCATTCGCGGAAGTTCTAAAGTTATTAAAATTTTCTCTGGGAACAGCATACATGCATCAATTTTCAAGCGATTTGATCCAAAAAATGACCATTTCTCTAAAGTATCGCGTAAACCCCATCTACTACTCGGATTATTCGGATACGATTTAGGATCGTACTTGAAGCTCTTTCTATCGAAACGCGCATTTTGCCATTGGCTCTACCATTTCGAATATTACAAATTTGGTGTTTATCCGAAGGACGTCACCTGACACCATTTTACTTTGAATTGGAAAGATTTGCATTGAAACAAAATGGACATCGTAGCCAATGTAAGTTTTAATCTGAATGCTATTAGAATCTCAAAATTATTAAAATTACTGTAAAATATTGTAAAACAGTAAAAATATTTACTGTATCACATCGTTATAACTCTCGTGTATCATTAGGTTAAAAGGGTATCAGTAACAAAGTGTCTTTAAAGCATAATAGGGGACTAGTGATGTTCAGGACTTAAATCAATCGGAAGATATCCGAAATAATATATTTGATTGACACATTTTGACATTTTTTTTAACTTTAACCAATTAAACATAGTCTCTCTTCATTATACTCGTAAATATAATTGATACCCTTATCCACTATTCTATCCTATTGATGGTAATAAGCATGTACCTATAACTTCAGGAACTATTTTCTTTGCAGTATCACCCGGTGCTTAAGGCGTTCCTTGCGGGATCCTTCTCCGGAACGTTCAGTACTATCCTCTTCCAACCCTTGGATCTTGTGAAGACAAGGCTTCAGAATCCCAGTCAACATGTTGTTGCGACGGCAGTCAAGTAAGTTATATATTTGATACAAGTGATACAGTCTGCTTAATATTGTATCACGATTTTTTTAAAGATATTTTTACACTAACGATTAAACGTTATGAAAATCAGTTGTACACAAGCTTACAATAATCGAGCACCATTATTATCCGTGGTACCGTACAATGGGTATAAAGTATAAACATCTACATGAGACATTCAAGCAACAGTATTTGTTATATAAATATCTACCTCGAACTTAAATGTGAATTCAGTGCCTTTATTGAGAAGTAGTATTATCATTCTCACATAAACTCTAGACCTAAAAGAACGTACTAAATATAAACGAAACACAAACATACCTTAAATCATAATAGAGTATGTTACTTGCACATGGAAAGCATTAATTGATAGCATTTGAAGTCACGTGTCAAAACCAAGTTCACATTAATTCTATCCTAGTATTTATTATAGGTTAGGTTCATAGACGAATAGATAACCTCTTCCTTTTTGCTCAGTGAAAATAAGAGAATGAATTACACATTGCAGTAATTATAATATTGATACCTCGGACGTACTAATGTTGATACCCATGAATTAATCCTTAAGTCCAATGTATCATTATTTTATCTCCTTTGTATAGGTACAGCACACAGAAAACTGATAAACTGTTCCTAACCGCATTCGTCTTATCATAGTGTCTATTATAAATGAAAGTTAATTTATTTTACTTAATACAATCTGTACAATGTAAACTGTTAGCGTAAATATAGACACAATATCATATGATATATTTAAATGTATCAGCTCGGTTATGTATCATAATTTTTTGCCGTGTTATTTAGGTATATTATTAAATGAAATACTACTAATTTAATACTTGACAGAAGCCGCTTCAAATTATGCGTATTTTTTGAAATACTATAGGTACAGTTATTTAAAATACTCGTAGGTACAGGTAAATACGTCTATCGATTTAATATTATCCTCAGGAGTCTAGATTAGTTTTTAAGCTGACATATCTGCATTTAATGAAAAAAAAAATGAAAACGAAATGATAGTCAATAGGTAGCAAAAACGTTTAATTAGGAAAAGAAATGATAGTCAATAGGTAGCATTGACTAACTTCACTACCTATACTTTACATGTAGCGTCCAAAAAAAATCGTATTAACGTAGCTATTTGGTCCACAGCAGCCGAATCCAACCCGGGATGATAACAATCTTCGCGAACATTATACGCCATGAGCAAATAGCCGGTTTATGGAGAGGCATGGTCCCCTCCATAGCTCGCTGTGTGCCTGGTGTAGGATTGTACTTCTCATCTCTCCACTGGTTGAAGTCCAAATTGGGGAAGACCAGGAATCAAGACCTGGGAGCATTGGAAGCCATTGCGTTGGGCGTAGTCGCGAGATCTATGAGTGGGATTGCGCTTATACCAATGACGGTGATCAAGACGCGGTAAGCATTAATCTTTTTTAACGCCCTTATATTAGGTTGAAATGTATCTCTGTTTGTAACGAAAACTTTGAACGTGATTTTGACTGAGGACCAATGAATAATGCAATAATTCGAAAAAAAATTTTTTTTTTTCTTTTAATTTTTTTTTGTTTGTATTTTCACAAAAGCGTGATTTTTTAGTTTTTTTTTAAATTACCTTTATTGAGTTTATGTTTATACATGTTTATACATAATAAAATAAATAACTAACCATTTACATGTCTATAATAAAGGTCACTTGCCATGAAAAAAAAATCCCTTGAATACATTTAACCCTAAAAGTTTCATTATAAGTGCATTATAAATTAATTATCCTGAGCTGTAATTCCCTTGGTTCTTATCATAATTAGATGAGATAATTTTCCTACTTGTTTTTCTCAATTAATTCTCTATAAATTCATAATGACGGCAATAAAACATTTACATATTGTATATAGTAGATTAGTATCAGTTATTTACAAATTTTATTAGTATCAGGTTCATTATATTGGTTTAAATTGTCTGTTATTGTACCATAATGAAGTGCGTAATAATGTTATTCTATACAATACCGTGTTACATTTATTTGCCATGCAAATAAGGGTTGATGCAAGTTGACATATTTAACTGAAGCCTATTGTTTTACAGTAAATTTGCATTTTATTATGTTGTTCAAGACTTTGTATGTGAGTTGTATAATGTCGATGTCGAAACTTCTGAATGACTTAATATACTGCTATAAACTGACTAACTTCCCTTATTGAGGCAATAAAAAGGCTCAATATTTTATATTGCTATAATTATTTTAGTAGTTTAACTTAAGAAAAAACGGGGTCCAATTATATACCTAAAAAAATGGGAATAAAATATTTTTAGAATTTATGACAGGGTCCAATTATATGCCTAAAAATGGGTATAAAATATTTTTAGAATTTATGTATAATTAAAATTTTATTAAGGTATCATTTTTCATTGTCTACAGATATGAGTCAGGGGTGTATAAATACAACAGTCTGAGCGGTGCATTGAAGGCTATCTACAAAGCGGAAGGGATTAGGGGATTGTCTTGCGGTTTGGGGCCAACGTTGGCAAGAGACGCCCCATTTTCTGGCCTGTATCTGATGTTCTACACACAAACGAAACAGACATTGCCGAAAGGTAAGATATATTGCAGTGTTTATGGTTTACAATATAAGTGACGTTCATTGTATACGTGGTCCCATGACAGGGGAAAATGGACGAGCGAAATCTTTGTAACTTTACTTTGGGGAGAGCGGGGTATTTGCAATTATCATCACTTCGAAAAATAGAGTTTTGCAACAAAATTGATTATATTTTAGTAAATACGTAAAAAAATAATTTGTAAGTTATTTGCATTTTCTACAATAATTCCAACGCATTGAATGTCAATAAAACCTCTGTTAGAAATTTTTCACCCTAATTATTTAATGATATAAAGATAAAATTAAGTTTATTAAACTTGTAAAGATATATCATAGCGATTACATTTCACGTATCTGATATTATATCTAAATTTATCGCGTCATTTTAATATCATAATACGCAATATCTACAATGATTAATGGTACGATTTAATTCTGCACTGAAAACATAATATTTTCGTCTTTTATCACGAATGACGTACAAACTAAGTCTAATATCTTAACTTATCAGATGATAGGGAATGTCAGCAGACATGTCAATTACTATATCAGTAAAAGTATCATAATATAATATCGATTATGACGTCAATTATAACAATTAATTCACAAAGTAGGTTGAGATGGGATAGGCGAGAAAATAAATGTAGAATGACGTCATCAGAAACGCCATGACGTAAGCGTTTTCGTAAAATTCTGTATTTAAAACGCAAAAATAATGTTAGTTTGGAAAAAATATGTTTATTGTATAAATTCGACGAAAATAATGTACCTATAACATAGATAATTAACTAAATAAGACTGAAATTTAGTGAAAGAACCATCTATTTTGTTTTTTTTATTTCTTTTTTTTAGAATGGCTGCAGTCGCCAACAGCGGCCAGTGTCCTCCATTTTAGTTGCGGTATAGTAGCTGGTATAGCCGCGTCTTTAGCAACCAACCCGGCTGATGTACTCAAAACCAAAATGCAATTGTATCCGGACAAGTTCCCTAATGCTTTCAGCGCTGCTGTGTATGTTCAACAGGTAATTATTTATTTGTTTTGTACTTTTATATGTACGACTTGCTATGCTTTCATTGTTTTTTACTTCCTCTTTTTATAGTTTGGATGTTAACTACTAGTAGCGCCATCTACATTTTAATTCCAGAAACTAAATTAAAGAGAATTAAATTTTCTATATTTACACATAAAAACTTTATGGTATTATAGTCGAAATAAGTGCTTTGAGTAATTATAATTTGTTTTTATAAAGAATTAATTTTAAAATTAAATTACTCATTTATTTTACTAATCTTCTTACTAGTGAATAATAATGATTTTATATTAAGTAATGACAAATTTTGAAACGAAAAACGTATTTTTTTTAAACGGACCTATAGTTTGAACTCTACGATATCATATTTGCCCGACACTAAATGAAATGTTATCACTGGCACGTTCGATCGATGTGTACAGGTCAGATTGTCGTTAGTCAATTAAACTTTAATGTTATCATTATAAGGAATTAGTTTTTTATTCGATCATATAACTGTGAAGTGACTAACTTCGATAAGAGGTTATCGTACTGTTCATTCTTAATTTTATTCTAGAAGCTTGGTTGCGAAAATTTAATGTTATGGTTGAACAAATGTTGGTTGAGTAATGAGTACAATGATTTAACCCATGTTAGTATGTAAAGACATCAACAAACCTAATGTTCAATAGAAAGGTCTATACAAGCTAATGAGTTATTGGTCCTATTCTTTATCTAATGGTCCTATGCTTTATAATAGTTAATGTTAAGCTAACAATGTTATACTATAAAAATTGTAAGTTTTATGACTCAATTGTTTTTCATTAGTTAAAAAGTAGGTATTTTGTTCTTTTAAAAGTTATTGAGTACCTACTATATTTAGATTAATGTATTTATTTCTTTTGTTACAGACATACGGTGTAAAGGGGTACTTCAAAGGTGCTGTTCCTCGAATGTTGCGTAGAACACTAATGGCCGCGATGGCTTGGACTGTGTTTGAAGAGATAACTCGATCTATGGGATTAAAATGATCCTCATAGAATACTTTTAACATCTCAATGACATGAAATGTCAAAGAATTCACAGATAAAATAAAATCTCAGCTTTAGTTCGAAATACGTGTTGAATGAACGTTGCGTAATATAAGAAAAAAACAAATGTAAGCACAGATTATATTAAGAATTTATTCCTTAGACAGGTACGATGTTCCTCTAGTTAGTTGTCTATGAATCTTGATTAGTCTGTAGTAGTATTTTATATCTGTATATCAGTTGCTTATTATTCTATTATCTGTTACTAACCTATAGATTGAGTTATCGATACTTGAAGTAGGAAGATCTTTTGCTAATATTGATATTATTATCAAGAATATTGTTTAAACGAATTGTTTAAATGTTTATGTTTATCTAATAAACAATTTAAATAAAATTACTGTAGTTTATTTAATTAATTAATTCCATAGATCTATAATCCTCTTTGTACTCAATAAGGAATACTCAACATGTAACAATAAAATAAATAAATGAATTAAAAAACACATAAAACAGTTATACAAATTTAATAAGATTTTAAAGTTAATTACAAACACCTTTATTTTTTTTCTTAATTCAAAATACAATAATTTTATTGTTGCTGCATTATTCTCACAAATCGCTAATGCGCTTGGTCGCAATATAGTCAAGTGAAGTCAGCCCCAGTCGGGCAGTTTTAATGCATTCATCATCATCATCATCACAACCCTTAACTGACCCACTGCTGGGCTCGGGTCTTCTCTCACACATTGACGGGTACAGGCCATAGTCCAGCACGCTGGCCAAGTGCGGATTGGATCAATGCATTAGTATCTTTATAAAAAATATTCTAATAAGATATAAACAAATTAAATACCCTGGACAAAAATAATTCATTGGGTACCTCTACGATATCTGCTACAAATATACAAAGCACCATCTAAATCAGTCCAGTAGTTGTCTTGTGATAACAAAACAGACACAATAATGACAAAACATGTGTTTTTACTTCTTTAAATCTTATGAATATTAAAATAAAATAAAATAAATCTAAAATGTTAGATTTTTATCCAATAAGGTACTATTCAGACAATTATGAAATTAGTACGCGAGGTATATACACACATAATTGTTTTAATTTTAGGTATATCGTATCACACGAACCTTAATACGACAGGGTTCCAACACATTAGCGATTTGAGGGTATTCATTCAATATGCGTTTCCCGTATATAACAATATTCGTGAAATATGATTAAGTGGAATGTTTTGTATACATTTAATACTTAATATAGTACCTAATGATACTTCACATAACTAATCGATATTTAATATTAGTGATATACAGAACACCCCTACTAGACAAATGCCTTTTAGCAAAATTACGCCAATCCCATAGCCCATAGTCATTCTCATACATTTTGAAGGTAGTTTTTGGCGTTATACAAACGGAAATGACATCTTTACTCAAGGGGAGGTTATTATTACATTTTCCACAAAAAGTTTTGATACTATAGATAGATAGGTATCTATCTAAATATATCTATTTACCCAAAACAAGAGGTGTCCATAATTTTGTCGGTAACTAAAATAACAATCCCATACTATACAAACACCCATAAAATTTCAACTAGGAACCGATCAGACAATCGTGCTTTTCGGTTAATTTAAAAATAGGTTGACAATTAATTTTCTGCGTTTTTATCATAATTATCTATGAACCGTTGTAAAGTAAGTTCATTTTAAATTGTAATTTGACATGGACATTTTTATCTACAACGCGAAATTCAAATAATAAAATCTATATTTTGTAAGGGTCACATCCGCTAGAAGTAAAACGGACAATTTTTTACTTGTATACCCCATAATGAAAGTTTCCAAACAATTACCCATAAATTTTTAGACCGATATTTTTAAATATTGAAAATCAAATTATAAAATTGTTAACAAAATAAACTGATTAGAAATTAGTTGTCAACTCATTAAGTCAAGCAATGATCATAGTTCATCATTTTCGGTATAGCCTAGAATTTGTTCGCAACGCATTGCTTTTTTACACAATTAGTATTGCGAGTTAATAATTAATTTAACTACCTTAGGAAGACCCTTTGCCTACAACTAAAAACTAAACTAACTATACAATATACCACACAACCCCGTGTTCATAAATTATACTAATTAATTGAATATAACAGATATTATGTTACTCGAATTTTTATGTTGCATAATACATCTGCAATGTCCAATGTTTCTAATATGTGTCATATAAAAAAATATACCGGCCGAATTTTAAACCTTCTCCTTTTTTAAAGTCGGTCGGTTAAAAATAAATAGGTTTATGTATAACCTAAAAACAGATGAAATAAGGTACTATAGTAACAGAAGAATTTTTAAATAAAAATTCAGTAACAAAAGAGGATTCAAAATTTCCTAACTAATAAAGACCACTTAAGTGGACTTACTATGGTTCTTAGGAAATATTTACATTTTTATATGATTTAAACTTTGATACAATATTGATCTACAGAGGGACATTTAAGTATAACGTAAGC
>LGAG01000184.1:521492-532594 GCA_001278395.1 Lerema accius
GGCAACTGATATTTCGTCTCGCGGTGAAAAGGTTAAATATGAAAATGACAAGGTCATTTAAGGTCATTAACAATCTTCTATGAACATACCTCTCCATGTATATTTATTGCTTTCACCCACATAGGGTCATAGCTCTGAAATTCTCCTCCTGCAGTAGTCCATTCTTTGCCCATTGACCCAACATAGAGGATTTCATCCTTCACTGTTGCCCACTCAGATTTGAATCCTTTTTCCACACGACCATTTCCATCTGTCAATATCACCCATGGCACCATTTTGTTGTTCACTATTTCAAATACCTGAAAATGTTTTGATAACAAATATATAATAGAACTAGCTGTTTCTTAATTGTATTTAACAATTAAGTATACCTAAGCCAAAAAAGAAAATCTTTTTCAATAGCCATTTTGATGTGACAAAACATCAAATATTTTTAAATGTTTGAAGACAGGTTATAATTCATTGTTTATCAAATGATGTTTAAACCAAATAACATAGAAGAGTAACATTGGCTCAAAGCTGTATAGTACACCTATTTCACATCAGATGGTACTGGGATATTTGTATCAGAATGTCTTATGGTAGGCCAGAATTTTATGCAGTTTTTTCGAATGACGTATTCCCTATCACAGTGTAAATTATTTCTTTCTTTCAATAAATGTGTATTAATTATAGTAAATTAATATTATCTATGACAAATGCTCCATAACTATTGCCTAATTGTAAACATTAAAAGCATTAATTATACATTAAAAGACCAACATCAAACAGAGCAATTTACATGGATTTCCTTTAATATTTCAATATCATGACATGAAGAACTAATACTATTATCACTATAGTTGATAAGAAACAGCAAATCACTTAACTTATCAGTTTGTTAAATACTGGGAAGATAATACAAACTACAGACAGTTCTTTATAAAAACTATTTGATGTACCGAAAACTTAAAATTAATAGATAAATACTGCATGTTATTTTAAGTTGGATTTATAGGAACAATAATTCCAAAACCTAGAATTTTAGAATGAAGCTAGTTTCATTTACAAGTAAAATGAGGCTAAATCTAGATGCTACAACATTTGTAACAAACAAACATAAGTGCGAACAGTAGACTTCTCTATAATACAAAGCTTATGAAGTCTATTAACATATTTTTATGAAGCATTTTGAATTATACCATCACATCACTATTTCATTGTGAATAGATTCCTGTGTTTGCCAGTGATGGTAGTTACAATAATGTATATTGACATGTATAACTATAAGTATAATAAAGGTACATAACATGTAAAGTAATTAATATCCTTACCATGCCAGATCTGTCATCAAATGTAAGCAATCTCCCGTCAAACACTATCAACTCCGATAACTCCATACCTCTTCCCTTATGTGAATAAGTGGATGATAAAACAGTTGTTGGTGTCTTCTCCCATGATACAGATACAAATTTTCTCGCTAGATTATAACTTAGAAAACCTTTTTTTAGATAACTTATATACGTATGAGGCTTACTACTACTCTTAGAGTCCGTGTCTAGATCTGTAACTATACCTATCCTATATGTTACTATTTCTCCGGAATGTAACGGTGGAGTTAACGGATATGTTTTGTTGTATGCCCGTGCTGAGCTAGTCCATTTATGCATAGACTGTGCATGATCCGTTGTCCACCAATTGTAATAAAATAATATTAGCAGGAACGCGCCAAGTAATGCCACTAAAAGTACAAATTGCGGTTGGACTCTCACTGCATTCCCCACTCGGTAAGTTGCTGGAGTACGTAAGGCTTTACGCCAATCACGAAGGGTGCCTTTCATTTTATGATCTTCTATTTCATATAAGTCACTCATAACGCACTTAAAATCTCATTCTCTAAACGCTCACTACACTCATAGCACTTTAAATTGACTAGACTTGATTAAAGAAGCTAAATTTATTTTAAATCACTCTTTGGATGTACAAAAATGAAACGACTTTAAAGTACTACGTGGAGAAATATCGTTCATTTTGTATTATGAACTTATTTTAAATGTGGTTAATTTAACATTATGACAATACATAACGTGAGTTATAATGACGAAATTGACGAAATAAATTGTAGTGTTAATGGAAGGACATTGAGACTTGATAACAACTCGTAAGAAACATCTGTCTCTCCTTGTCATACTCAATGTCAATGTCATTATTTTATGAATCGTCAATGGAATAGACAGACGAAATCATAGAGTATAGTCACAAATAGAGATAATAACAGTTCATACTTATACAGCGCCATCTCGAATTGATTTCCAGCCAATATTACCCATGGTTTAATATTTTGAAACTAGATGGTGCTATTTGACTGTGCTGCTCGAAGTAATTACATAGATTGGACTCGGGCCAAGGATGATCCTACTAATTATAAATGTGAGTTTGTAAGGATGTTTGGATGTTTGGATATTTGGATGTTTGTCCCTCCTTCACGCTCTAACTATTGAACGAATTAAGCTGAAACTTGTCACACAGATAGTTTGAATCCAGGAATAGAACATAGGATAGATTTTATCCCGTTTATAGGTTCCCCTGGGATGAATTCTACTCTTCCGCTGGCAAAGCCGCGGTTATCGTCTAGTAATTAATAAAAAATAATATACAATTATGAAAGCTTGAGTCTCTCTATAATAAAACGATGATTTTTGAGGTTTGAACCTAAAATCCGTACCCTAGCTACTGCAATGTCAAATAATCTTAAATTGGTCAACTATTGTTGATTTCATTTTTTATTAGATTCAATAGCAATCACTTTGGTCTCACTCCATCACATTAGGATTGTGACTCAAATGGCAGTTCCTAGTGTAGATATGCGTCTCTTACAAAATGTTGATGTCGAAATGTAAGGTGTGAACAAAAGAGAGTTAAAAATAAATTAACTAGTTGTATCTTGAAATCCCAATATTTAATAAACGGAGTAGGTAATACACACCCCGTCGGCACAGTCATGTTAAGCAAACAATAGGTAGCTATAAATAAGTAGCAAAATGAAAGTAATGAAAAAGTCAGTCAATGTAACACAATACACGAAAATTAATACATTGCATAAGTATTAGGTACTATCCAAGTATCCCATGATATTTCATTTATATAGAATAATGTTTACATAATTATCATTGGAGCCTTTATAATTATTTGATATGTGCAATTGAATATACTTAATCATTAATAGCATGACATTATAAAAAATATTCTCTATAACTGCATGGTTAAGTTCATTCAGTCCACATAGCGTACCCATGGAAAAACTAAAATGAATTTACTTATAAAAAACTTACACTATTCGAACAAATTTTGTATTATGCAAAAACAAAAGCTTTGCTTTCACTGAACGAAGAAATTCATAAGCGATTGCCTACTCTCCTCCTACATCCTGTACAAAAAATGTAATTGAAATAAAAGTAAATCAAAGACTCGTACTCGACCGAATTACGTTTGGAGCTCCTTTTTTAGACCGAATCATAGATCTAAACATCCGCCTGCGCCGGATTCGAGGCTACAGATAATATTATAATTATTCTTATACTCTCACTATCGTATGTCGAAACTGATGTTATTAATATAGATAGAAAAGTGAATGACACATCCTTTTGACACTTACACATGTAATTTATACATATTATTATACATGAGTGATATTTTGTTTTTTTATTTATCTAATAGCTGATTGGTATCTGAAATTCAATAGGTAGGTACCTCTCAGATTAATTTGTGGTTAGGTTAGAAAGTCGATTAACCATATCAGTTATAAATATTTCTTCAAAATGAGCTGATTTTCGAACGTAGGTACGAAAGTTTTTCAAAATACCAATTTTACAATCAATTGTATAAATTTACAATTACTTCATAATTATAATAATAGGTAATCTACATGTGTTTATCGCCCTCTTTGCTGAAAACCACCTACTCATAATTTAATATTAAAAAATTAAGATTTTCAAAAATCATGTTGAGGAATAATGTTACATCATTGGAACAAACACCCTATTTCAGAAATAATAGAATTCTCAAGTTAATTTGTACTTTTGATATCATTATCAGGGTGATAAATATAATAAAAAAAGTATAAATTTGATAGGTCTCGATCGACTCAACTTTCAATTGCAATTTGACATGTTAAAAACATCAAAATAAACATCTGTAATTTACAATGCATGGTGTATTTACTAATGTCCTGTGGTATTTAGAATTCTTTGCATTCATTATTATATTAGTAGGCTTTTTCTTTTACGTTTTGTATTTAGCGAATATTCATCACGTTCGATATAACCTTCAGTACGATATGCGTCAAAAGTAAGTAGCTATTTATTTATAACTGGATGGTTAATTATTAATTATTCGTTTAAATATCCAGGGACTAAGCTAAAGTTACCCCTTAGGGTGTAAGGGGTCTGAAAAAAAAACATTGTCTCAAAGAATATGGGTTTTGCTACTTTTAGTCCCTTTGGTTTGGTTTGTATTTTTATTATTTTCTAATTCATGTTGGCCACGCTAGTTACGAATGAAAATTACATCCTTGCGCCTATAATATAACAAAACTTTTAGTAATACAAAAGAAATTAATAATTTCTACTCTTGAAAAAATACTACGAATTTAAAATTATACTTTAGTATAAAAATATTAAATTCATTTTAGTGAAAAATTCTAATTTCAGATACATGGCTGATGGGACGTGGTTGACACAAAGTTAAATTGTAGAAACATGAAAAACACAGAAATAATTCGCCATATTATTATGTAAGAACTTTTAGCTTAATTTATCACTTCTTTAAAAAAAAAGAATAGTCTACAATAAGGGCGTAGCTAATCGAAAAATGTTGTTTATAATTTTATTAAATTTTTTAATCTGTAGTTTCCAAGCAAAAAGCCTTGATTATTAAAAGTCTAATATACATAAAACCGTGCCCTTAGGGGGGCACCGAAGTACTTTTTGACCTTCGAAATAAATTTTGGCCCCTCTAAGGCACGCTACACCATTGGTCTCTAATTTACATTTCAGTATCAAAAACCCTCCCATGAAGCCGAAACCTAAACCGAAACCAAAGATCTATAAGCCGAATCAACGGCCGGTGTGCTGCGACCTTGGTTGTATTTGGTTTTGTCGTCTAATATTTAGTATCTTGACCATAGCTCTGTGTTACTACTGCGCCTACTCTCTCATATCGGACACTAAACTCAAGTTTGGATTGTTTGTGCCATAGTTTGAAATGCAAGTTTTTATTTTAATTTTCCTATGTTAAATGTCCTTGGAAGATATTTTTTGTATTTTTTATCTGTGTCACAAATAATGAACGAACGAACAAACTAATGAATGTATGAACGAATGAATTAATCCCTGCACTAAGGTTATTCTCACTCATCATAAAGTTACCTAATCAACTATGTTAAGTAAACTCATATTTTCTTTAATAGCTTTTAAAATTATCAATTTAAAATAAATAATGCAAACTTGGAAATGATCCCTTTTATTTTTTCACCTGATGAAGTAATTTTTTATAACGGTTGGTAAGGTAGGTAATGTTACGCGTTTACGTGGTGTTTAAGAAATATACTGGGAACCTAGATAGGTTCTAATTATAGACTTTCTCTAGATTGCGTAAGCATGACCGGTACCTAAGTACCTATTAGTATTGATTAATCATTCATCCTTTAACGTAATTAGTTTTTCGAGACTTATTACAGTTTACCCGAGGCACCAATTAAGTAAGTTCAAGAACCAATATGTTACCTAATATGTATTAAAGAAATAAAAGAACTCAATCTTAAACCTAGCTAATTCACACGCTAATTTCATATCTTTCCTATCATTAATCATTAATTTTGCACAAGATATTGCAGCGCAATAAAATCAGTTATTAAATTGTTAGTGCGCCGGCGCAGATTTTTTGTGCCTTGACTAGACTTGATTGACAGATATGAACGCCGCGCCTGAAGTCTTTTGCACAGATAATATCATTTGTCAGATAAGAAAAAAAAATTTACTTTCAAAATAATTATGTCTAAAATAAAGCTGAAAGGAACTAATATCGTCAGTAATTGATACCTCTTACGAAATTGTTGTTGGTAGATTGTCTGTCTATAGAAATTACTTTTACATTTTTAACATTGTTTTTTTATGGTTTTAAGATAGCGAACGAGCTGACAGTGCCACCAACCCCTGCCGCCCATGGACATCGTAACAAACTTCGAGTCTAAGGGGGACTGTTAGTTGCTTAATAGGTCCTGTTAGTAATAGATGAATGTTACTAATAACTGCTATTAGCAGTGAGGTGAGACCTTGTATAAAATTTTTGAGCTTATCTACCAATATAGTTAGACATTATAATTCATTAAAATAAAGGCTCTACATAATTTCAAGAAAAATAATCAATACTACGAGTAAGTAAAAATCTGCTACCTAATGCTCTTTTCCTCTCCGAAGCAGTCAGGTTATTATAACGCTGTAAAAACATTAATAGTGTAACGACTCTATCTATCGTAGACAGAGCCAGCTGAATCGCGAGAGTATGAAATGAAAGTGAAAATTTAAGTAGCAACAAGTAAGAACAAAGAACGCGTATCAGATTTACTACGTCTTTAAGTTTGTCTGATCGTGACTGGGAACTTCATTCATGAATGACGAATTACTAATCTTCTATGCGTAGACCGACAATCGCTTCAAAAAGCCATTTGAATCAATTTTGCACCTTACTAACTTGGAATAGAGATTCGATATGTAGACGATTATTTAATTATCCGTTTTTATTTACAGGAAGAACAAATGGTATTGTAATGCGTGTAAATTTAATCTAATATCGACATGTTATTTTAGATGCGTTACAAAATTGCTTTGTTGATAATCGAAAACATAGGCGATTTATTTCGCTATAGGTACATTCTGTTATGGTATTGATTGATTAGCACGTGTTCATTCTTAGGGTTAAATAAATCTGTTCGGCTTTAGCTGATCGTATAGTTTGGTAGCTGCAGCAGTGATAGCCTAGTGGTTTGAACATTGGTCTCTCAAACGGGAGATCCTGGGTTCAAACCCCACGGCACGCACCTCTAATTTAAAAAGTTATGTGCGTATTAGATACTAATTATCACTTGCTACGGTGAAGGAAAACATCGTGAGGAAACCTGCACACCTGAGAGTTCTCCATAAAGTTCTCAAAGGTGTGTGAGGTCTGCCAATCCGCACTAGGCCAGCGTGGTGGACTATGGCCTGTACCGCTCATATTGTGAGAGGAGACCCGAGCCCAGCAGTGGGACAGTTATGGATTGTAATGATGAATGATGATGATGATAGTTTGGTAAATAATTGTAGTTTATTGTAGTAAAGGATTTTTAAAATGCTTCAAATCTCGTAACACAATTCGGTAACGATGACCATAATTACATTGTTTGTATTAAATTGTAGATGTTTGTAAAGTTTGTGTAACTGCGGTTGTACGACCTACAGCGAAGCGTGGCCAAGTTTAGCTAGTCAATATAGAATTCCTAAGAAATGTGTTTCGGGAGAGAAAAGTTAAGCTGTATTACACGCGACGGTGTAGACGCGTTAATGACGCGCGTTTTTGATCAGCGCGTCTTTTGGGGGTTATTAGGGCGTAGTAGCAGATGGTGTGATTTTAAAGTGATACAAATGTAAATAAAAGTCATTTCATAGCAACTAAGTTGATGAAATTTACATGGATTTGCCTGTCAGACAGTCGAGGTAACGGAGAAAGAGAATTATGAGGACTATGCCAGTCATGGACATCTTGACAAACCTCGAGTAGGACTATAAGACGGAAGGTTAATTGGATAGGAGGTCCTGTTAGTGATAGGCATTAATAAAAATATTAGTAGTTCTTAATTCGTTGTTAGTTGAAGCGACCGCGGAAGTTTGATTATATAAGTGTAGTAGCCCAGTTCATCATTAGTATTTGTCCCCTCAGAAGTTGGTTAAGAGATGAGTCGATGATCCTGAATTGCGGAAAAAGGTGCGTTTGTTCTCGCGTTCAAAAAGCTTTGTGCGCAAAGGCCCTTAAAGTCTAACAAGTGCGTTGGTCCTAATAAAGCGAGCCAGGCTTGTTTTAAGATGATGTTTACTGTTTAATTACTCTTGCTCCGGAATAGAAGCTAAATGGTTAGGGGCGGATGTTTAAAATGTCCACTTTATTCATGTATGAGTTGTATGCATTCTTAATTTGGCGTTGTTTTATTTTGTACCTCGTTTTCAATGACTCTTAGATGCTAAAATAAAACGAATGCTGCTGTCCTTAGTAGGTATAGTGAGTTATAATTTCATTTGTTTACGTGAACATTGCTCCGTGATGCGAAAAGTTAAATTATAATAGAGAGTATATCTTAAGAAACCGCATTTTTTTTATACTTGCCTCTCCTTTCGACACGTAAACAAAACCAGTGTGTGAAAGAGACACATAAGTAGCGACTGATATTTCAGTCCCGATTAACTAATTTTATTTGGCTAGCAAAACCTTATGCGGCCGTGAGAATACCCTGCAAACTTTACAACATTTTTCCAAGTAGTTTAAATTCCCCATGGACTTTAGAGTCGTATCGTAACTAAACTTTATGACGAGGCACAGTTCGATTGACTCCGAGATAAAATAAATTGGGCTATCATCATAGAATCTTTATAGGCGCTTGTTTGTGCAGAATAAAAAACATTTGTTCTCCATGATGTTAATCGCCGTCGTATCCGTTTCCGACACAGTCTACTTGCCGCAATTATCTATGCACTCGCAAATTGTTCGAGTTTTATTACTTAATTGCGATTTTTACTTTAAATGGAAATTAGTTAATAGTTATTGGTTACTTCACTACTAGTAGCAAATTAGATGGCCGCTTCTGTTCTTCAGCGGGCATGTTTAGGTGTCCCTGAATGTAGCAGATATAAGACAGTTATTAAGCTATGCAATGGTCTTCGGATAAGATGAAAAAAATCGTTACTTGTTTAAACTGGTCACAACCAAAACAGGATGGTAGAGTTTGTTCTAGGCCTTTTCTGGTTAGTTTAAGAAGACCGCAGAGTGGATTCGGTAGAGGGCTAATGCTGAGCGAATATGGAATGAATATGTCACAGGTCTTAAGGACGCAAAAGTTAGGACTGCCTTTAGTCATATAGTCAGGACTATACCTATAGGCAGGATTATCTCATGATCGCTCAGGAGGGCCCATTGAAGCATTGCTCAAGGAAGGCACCGGTGGGTTTCGTGGAGATTTCAAAGCCTTCCCATTTTAGCAGATGGGAAATGAAGAGGGATTTAAGAGGGTACAAGCCTCATGTACCTCAAAACAGGGTACCTTTATTATAGGACATTTTAGACTTGTAAGAAAGGCTTTTTCATTTATGAGAGACCCATGACGGTAAGAATTTCATTGATGCCATAGTGTTAAGTTGGATATAGACTGGACAAGGTGTTAGTAATCAGCCTTTTAAGGTTACTATTCCGTATCTGACTTAGATAAAACCTGTGTTGCCTTAGTAGGGCATGAATCAATGCTTGGAGATCATTGACCAATACAAAAAAATAGTTACGTACAGGATTTTCTGTCGTAATACTATTCGAATGATAAGAAACGTCAGAGAGTAGTTATTTTGTAAGTTATTGCTATACACGTTCACACTGCCATCTGTAAATAAAAGTTCCTAAAATGCGACCGAAATAGGACCGTAATGTCTCGATAATAGGGCTGGGCTGCATTTTTCTTACATTTCCATTCAAAATATCATAGTAAGTTTATAATAATCGTAATTATGTAATGCTATATTAAATGGTAGTGAAATGGATCCTCTAACGGGGTATTGATGTATTATGTAGGCAATGTTTTTTTTATTATTCACTTCTTAACCTCTCCCCTTTCCTTATCAGCAAAATTAAGAACTACTTATGTAATTTGACACCAAAATTATAAAATTGATCATTTGATCAATGTTCATTTATCGCTACATTTTCTAGACTCTAAATGCATATCACGTATTTTTTTGATGATTAAGTATGTTTTATTTTAATTAAATGACAAGAATTTTAATTAAATATCCTTTTCACACTAGACGTATAAATCAATGTGGTTTCGCAAAAATCTATTCATAGGCTGCAAATTATCATGCAACATGTCACAAATTTAAATATGACGAGGTGTGTTGACTTCCAGTCTTCAACAGGTGTCCTGGATACAAATATGAACCTTATGGTTTACGAAATAAGATCTTATTTAAGTTTTATTGTCGGCGTTACGTAATAATTTCCTTTCAAAGTATTTTAACCCTAACAAGATAGCCTTAAGTTGCAATTTGCATGTGATGGAGAGTGGTTCTGGCAGACCATTACATTTTCTATGAAAAGACGCATTGTTTTTATGCACAAATAAATAGTAAGTCACTTCACTTCCGCGTACATTCACATCGCACTTCACCCAGTTTATTCTGTCTGTCTGTGCGTGTTTTGAATCTACAGTAGGTAAAAAGGCGTTGAGCACACGTCAGTTTTTAACTCTTATAGATTGAACATGTTGTATTTCATCCTTTTTTTTTTTAATGTTTTTCTTATAACTTTACGGTTCGGTGCAAATAATTCACGTTTTTATTTATTTGAATATCAAGTGAGGAAGTAATTTAATAGGTCCTAAAATAGCAAGTTTAAAAAGTAATAAGTGACTTATTTACTTTAGTATTGTTATGTAACTTTGATTTTAATTTAAGTACCTTAGTAAATAAAACCTAAAAATATTATCTTCATAATGTGGGTAGTTTTTTTTTGTACGGCAATGCCTAGGTACTTCAAAATCTTAAAAAAATTACCGTGTCGTAAAAGATTTAAGATCTCCCGAGTTAGATCGAATGAAAAACTTTGACGTTCATGTACTCTCATTAATATTAAAATCGTCATACGTGTGCTTTTACCCTTAATATTTGGCGGCGGTTTTTTGCACATTGAATTATTGCTCAGTTATTTAAAGAAGGGAACTGTCAAAATTGTGGGTGGAGACAATAATTCGACGTAAGGAGAGCAAAAAACGAACTGCTTTCGATCTATTTTTATTATTTTATTTTTTTTATTTTATTTATTTGAAACAAGTT
>LGAG01000185.1:1169-11171 GCA_001278395.1 Lerema accius
GGGGGGGTTAGGCTTAGACCACACCATAGTTTACCTCACCCACGGAATACAGAGACTCTGTATTCCGTGACCTCACCAAAGTTTTGATAAAAAAAAATGTTTAAGAAATACGTAAAGAAATACTTACAGTGTAGTTATAGGAACTTCTTGATATTTTTGATACTATGCCGCGTTTTGCGGAGTTTATATATGTATGTTTTAGCGTAAAATTATATTTGATGAGGTATTTAGTATTTGAATCAATTTAGTTTAGTTAAATAACCATGATATTGAACATTTTAACATTCGTTTCGCTAATATTTAAATAGCTATTATTTGTTTGCGATTTTCCCTTTTACCAGTGGTTTCGCAAAAATGTTGGAAAATCCCAACGGTAAAATTTTTTGGATGATATTATAATCCAGGACGTAATCACAGACTAATATATAGACGCAGTTTTCGGAACAAAGAAGCGTTGTACGGAAAAACATAACGTTAATAACAAATGATAATGTTTCCCGGTACGTTTCTCGATAGACCGTACTCGGTGACATATATGACAGATCGTAAAAAAGGAAAAAATTGACCTCACTTTTTTGTTGAACACTGAGTCTATTATATTTTTTGGTCTGCAGACATAATCCAGTCAACTGTTGATGTCGGTTTCAGCCACATTATCATCCATTCCGTAAACAGTATTAATTATCGTTAACTTGTGATAAAGTCACTGATTCTAGAATAAGTTATTGTTTCACACACATTCACACACCACTATACATTTGATACGTGATTTGGCATTAATAAATGAATATGTACAGACACGCGCAGGATATTGAATGAAAGCAGCATTTGGTAAAAATAAAAATCACACAACGTTTATTGAGGGCTTTATTTAATAAATATGTATAGCTTATTCTTATATAGGTACTATAATATTTATCATGTTTTGTAAAATCTTGAAATCAAATAAAAGTTTTTAAAATCCGGCGTTAAGACAAAATATAACACGAGTTACTTAATAAAAAAAGAAAAAAATCTTAAGCTTTAATGCTAGAAATTAAAACTAAATTATAATACAGAAAAAAGGACTAACACATAAAATTCTATTTTAAACTATAATTCGATATTTTTTTTACAACTATGTATGTATCCAGTTAAAAAAAAAATGACTAGCTATTTGGATAAAACCACCAGATTTTGGATAAAAGAAGCCATTTATTATGGTTTTGTTGTTCAAATCATTTGTTTTTTTTTCATATGTATAATCTAGATTTTCCATTGTAGTTTGTAGTAGGTATACAAAATAGCATTTAATATAGGGTTTAATTACATGCGTTTCATACTAGATGTCGCCTCAATTGTTTTTTTATATATGAAACGAAACTTAAATACTAATAATAATATAATAATTGCTACATTAATACATTAACCTATAAGTATCTACAAATATATTATGATAATACACATATATACCTATAATTAACCTTAACTTACATTAATAATATAACTATGTTTCTAATAAATCAAATAATATTTACGCAAAATCTGTAATCTCTATAAATATTATAAAATACGTGTGTAATAAATAATAAGTCAAAGTATACTTGTACTTTGATAATATTTAGGGATTATAAAAAAAAATCACATAAAAAACTTAATGCTTCGTAATTTTACAGGAGAGTGTTTCAAAGTTTTGAAAAGAACAAGTAACGTTTACGTAACGTCACGTTATGTAACGCTTGCTTACATAAATATACTTACATAAATTCAGCAATATAAATTTTACATTTTTTACGAAATTAAAAACGCGCTTTTGCATTACGAGTCGATCTTCAACTGACAGAATGACTAGTCTCGAACAAAAGGCATCTCCTTAAAACTTGCAACCTGCGAAAAAACGTTCCAATTTATTATATCGGGTTTATTTTATTTTTTAAAAAGCAAATGAGTAGATCTACTTAGGATTGCCAATAATTAATAATACTGTTAAAAATCAGAATTATACTGTTTTTCATTACATTATATTGTTTACTGTTTAACAAAAATAAAGTATACAAAATACTGTTTTCAGTACCAAAATACTGTGACCAAAATACTATAAACGCGTAGTAGAGAAAAACATAACGTTAACAAATGTTAATGTTTTCAGGTAGACTTGGTCTGAGACAAAAATGTTAGACTTAGGCCCAGTTTAAGTTTAGTAAAAAATTAAAAACTACTGTCTAATTCTGAGAAGAATTCTCAACCCAATATAAAAAAAATCTTAAAAAAAAAGTTGCCAATCCTATCCATCTCTTTAGCTATCTGATTGAGTTTGTATGTATGAAAGAAAAGAAAAAATAAACGAGTTATATAAATTATATTTCCAAGCATTAATACTTATTTTGTATGTATGTATGTGTGTGTGTGTGTGTCACTTACCATTAAGAACATTACATTTGTCTGTCATCAGTCTTCTTTCCTTGATGATATCTTCTGCTAGCCATTTTGCTGAAATTAAAAAAAATAGTTTTAGCGCGAACTGGCAGGCAACGCAAGTGTCAAAAATTGTATGTTGCCCAAGAGCGTTCGACGTAGTTTAACGACTGTCATCTAACGATAACAACCGGGACCGACAACTTAACGGACTCTTCGAAGCACGTAAAGGACCAAAAAATAATGCCCATAGAAGTATGGACTCTTACATACTCTTCATAAACATACCTAGTTCCGAGCAAAAAAGGTACAAAATACTTACCGGCTAATCTCCTTGCAGTTTCATTAAGCACAGGTCGGCATATATGTTTACCAGTGCGGTTCAACCATTTCGGTAAAAGAACCTTGCACATGCGCAAGCATGCTTGCACGCATGCATCTATGCAATACAGAAGACACAAACCGACCCTCAGCTGAGTCCTCCCGCGTGTTTTAATTCGACGTAGCGGCGTGCGTGTGCATGGCATTCTGCACGAGCGTCGGCAACTACGCTCGCATATGCACGTACACATACGTATGCACACTCGTTTGAATAACACGTCGCAGTATGCCGCCCATTGTTTCGTCCATTTAGGCACGCAGGTTCGCAAACAGTTGTTTGTGAGAACGCTCAAGGCGCGTTGCTCATTTTCAGGCCTATTTTCATGCTTTTTTAACAACTTATCTCGACTGGTGATGATGTAAGTAAGGATACAAGGTAACCCGATGATTTTAACAGCTGGATCAGCGACTGCACGTATGCAAGCGTCTATGCATGGGTTGAGCGCGGCGCGCATGCACCCGCGTCTGCATCTGTGCATGGTCGTACGCTCGCATATGCGATGAACGCGGATGCGGGGCGTGTTTTGAGCCACTCGTAACCATGCCGATAACTCCGCCGATGCATCCATTTCGATAGATATCTATCTAATCTACAGGTTGGAGATCCCTATCGATGTAATTAATTGTCACTTCAGTACTTTAATTTTAACCTTATGCTTGGGTATATTCATTTAATTATTTTTTATTTAGGTACCTACTATTGTTTTACACTGCACCTTTAAAACATATTTACACCAAAAACAAATTACTACTTCAATTTAAGCACTATAGTTTACCAAAAAATGATATATTTACACTTCAAAATAATGAATATTACACAATCAATAGTATTCAATAACAATTTTAGTCGATTTCACAGATGCACCGTACACAATCAACCCTTCCTTCCGCGCCCTTCAAGAAAATGCTAGTGAATGCACAAAATAGGGTGGAGAACTTTATTGACGTACGTATTTACAAACAAACGCTTACAAGATGGCCGCGGTACTGTAAACAATTGTACAATTTCCTCCTTAAAATGAAATTACATAGTATTTAAAGTTTTTAATGAATTATTAGCAATTAATTGAAATATGAATAATTTCAAATTAATCACTGCATGCCCGGTGGACATGTGACGTATAATGTTTCTTTTGTCTCGTTTCGTTTTGATTCCGTCTCTTTCTTTCGTTAGGCGTGGTTTTGTTGTTTACTCTAAAAAATTTTTTAACTCGAGTTTTCGGCTATAGTAGGTATCTCCGATTCGATAGAATTTCATCCTAAAAAACTTGTGTAGCGATTATCTAATTTACATGAAATATATAATAAAAAAATAATATGAACATGATAACAACGCCATCTAGTAGCATTTTCAGTTACTAATACATTCTCTTTATACTTTTGTTGCAACTTTTACTCATACAAGTATCGCCATCTATTAGAATTTTCACGAACTACCATACTAAACAAATCAGTATTAGAAAAATAAGGTATATGTGCTGCCATCTAGTAACACCTGTGAGTATTACATACAATATTTTTTTACGTATTTTATTAGTTTGTACACCTACTTTCAAAAGATGGCAGCACGGAAAGGTAACTTTTATTACCCTTAACGGCATTTTATACAAAGCTCGGGTATTTTTCTTTTAATAATTTGCCATAGTCCACCAGAAAAAAAATATTATTACGTTGGTCAGCACGTAATAAAAACTTAAGAATTTTATATACAGTACTTCTTTCAAGGGAGTGACTTTTTATTATGCACACTTATTTTAGGTAATTCAAAAATCTAAAACTCCGTTATTTATTTGTTTATTTTTTTTTTTTACTTAGAAAATTTTAAATTTAGATTTTAGTTTTTTTTTTACTTTCAAAATTCCATAGCTTACCCCCATTTTGCTGAAGAAATGTACATAAATACATACATACGTTCAAAAACATAACCCTCCCACTGCAGAAGAGTAAAAAACAGTATAGCCAAGTTTTATGGGTGTTAATTAAAAAACTCTATTAGAGTAGGTACTGAAAACTGTACTTGAGTAAAATTTACTTCGTTATTTCCAGTGCGAAAGTTGGCAACTCTGTGTCAATGAGTACTACAAACATTAAGTTTAATTGTAGATGTTGTTAAAATTGTTTGTTGTTTGTTGTAACTGGATTGGTTATTGTTATTTTTGAATTTGGAACTTCGAAAATGACACAATACTAATATTGGTAAAATAATGTTTGTGACTCTATGTAGAAGGAAATTACTCGGCCGATTTTAATTTTTCTTTTTCATATATTTTTTCAGTTGCTTACTAGATATATTCATTAACATCGGAAACTGAAATTTATAATATTTAAAAAATCCTTGCTGGGAGTCGAACCCAGGAGCCTCTGAACAGTGATCCGGCATGGTAATAGTAGCCATTGTGCTATACGAGTCGTCTAATTAGTTTATAGAGCACCTACACTGTGTTTTGCAAGTCTGACTTCGTCGTGTAAACTTTAACCATACCAAATCTCAAACCCGTATTACCATAAAGATTAGGAATTCTGAAAGCACCGGAAAATACTTTTTGTAATATTCCTTCCTATTGACCTTAAGCAGTCAGTTAGGTTTTACCAAAGAAGTGAAGTAAAAGATTTTATCTTTTTTAAGGAAAAATGTTCCTTGTTTTCTTAAAATATTACACCCTCGTCAAATGGAGGGATTCCTGGAATATTAAATCTCTCAAAACCATTTCATAATTAATACTTATCTTGATAAGCAGTCATGAATACGGGGAATTAGAATTTTCCATGAAAAATTGTTTCTTTGTATACGATTTTATTATGGCAATGTTGTAGGGATTTGTTATGTGTTTTAAAAAATATTTTTCATATTTTTTAAATCTAAAACTTCTTGGTTATCTCGTATGGTATTTTAGGAATATCAATATGCTATTTTATAATATATTTTGAAAAACATATATTTTGAAAAATAGGTGAAAGTTAGCACCATATTCCAAAGTCATTCCCAAAACACAATCAACTTAAATCATTGTATTAACTTTCAAACTAACAGTGAAAGTATTCTTAAAAAGAAACAAAGAAAACTGCGTGACAGGAAACACTAGTAATTAAAAAGACGCACGCAATTAACTAGCTACCTATACCTATCGCTTTATTCGTCATTACCATTTCAATGACAAAGGACTGCAGATACAGCCCTAAAACAATGATGTGAGCTGTGAGCTGTGCTCCCAGGGATAGACTCAGTTGAAGGGTGGCGGGGCAGACCGCACCACGCGCTCACTGCGAACAGACGCGTTATCATGAAATTTTAAATCCGTGATCAGTGATTGGCCGAAAATGTTCAAATATCAACTTCTATTAGTCGTTTTGCTCGCTGCCAACCTCGTGATGGGTGAGTATTAGATTTACCCAATATTTTCGAAATAACCCGTGTAATTCGAACGATTTTAAAAATAGAATGGGGTGATAAATAGATCCGTCTTGTGTTTTTTAATTGTAGTTTTATTGTGGACAGTGTTTTGTTTGGATTGCTTAAGTGTGATTTAGTTACTTGTTTTTGGATTTTTAGAAAATGCTGTGAAAATTCGTATTTTATTGTCAACAAATAATTGATTATTTTTAACTTATTGTTGAAAAACAATATGATTTTGTTTGATACATAAGAGTAAAATTTATTCTCTATAGATGCAATAAGATACTAAAATTTATTTTTAAATATTTTGGTATTAACGGAACAATACTTTAATATATTTTTCGATATTAATTATTAATGAAATTTTATTTAAAAAGGTTTTTACAAAAAAAGAAACAATGAAAAATGGCACATGTTTACCAATTTTCTTTTTTCGTTTGGTAGCTATTCCCAACGATAAGTAAGTATCACAAAAACTACTTGAAAAGCAAAAAATACATTCGTTTTATATTTTAAACAGTACAAATCTCAATAAATAAATAAGCAGTAGGTAAAAAGACGCATTTAATATTAATACTGTGTACTTTTGTTAAATAATTGCGCGCTGACCCGTGAGAAATCATCGCGTTGGATTTAATACGAACAATAACTACTCTACTGTAGGTACTCTAGATTTCATACATTACTCTGTAGAAATCAAATTATTTTTACTTTACTGAGTTTTCTGTGCAACATTGATTTATTTTTCTATTCTTTTATTTTGTTTAACATTTTTTTGTAAACGTTTTATTACTTTTAGATTTTAGCCTACGCACCATTTTGGATTTTTTTGAAATTATGTCAAGCAGTAAAAAATATTTTTCAAAAGACACATTTATTTTTATTTATTCGTTTTTTAAATATACTTCTATTTATATTATAATTTTATTTATTTTTTCTGTGAATACGTACGTACATACTTAGTAACTTAAACTTAATTTATAATATTAATTCTATTTTTCAACTTATTACTTGTTCCTTGAATACAATCAAGTAGCAAAGTAGGCCAGGTAACAAGAGCATCTTATTAAGACCTTGAGATCCTGTTGCCTTGAAGACGCCCACTTTGTAATTGAACGAAAATCGATTTATAGCTTTTAATACGTGTACCTTTTATCAATGAGGTTCAGTTTTCAGGTAACATAAGATTTTGAAGACAAAATAAAATTTTGACTAAACACAGATACTAAGTTAGTACCTATGTATGGAGGTTATAATTGTCTAAAACGATGTCTTTTGTTTAATATCAACAATAAATAACATACACTTATGCTTGCAATTATAGAAAATGATTTTCGAAATTCCTGTTTTTTTTTTAAATTTTATGAGTATCAGCCGGAAATATAAGTCGGTGAAAAAATCCAGTTCAAAATAAATACCAAATTATTACTTTTTTAAAGTATTTGTACTGAGAAATAACATGCTTAGATATTATTGTTACACATTACGATTGTGGTATTAAAAATCAAAGTATAATGAGTTTATCAGACTACACATTCATTAATACAAAATGATTTGCTGAAACATTTCCGTTCCCCGAAATGGTTTCAACATTGCGGTTTTGCGTGAAACGTACGCCATAATATTCTGTGTTTCACATTTAATTTATTTTAATGTAATGGATGCTCAACGGATTTACTATTTATACTAATATGAATCTGCTACAAAATCGCATTAAATTAAATGTTTACACTGTTTCTATATGAATTATATTTATTATGGGGAGTTAAAAAATCTAGTCTGAATGTAGGTGATTTAGTTTAAAAAAGAAGTATGAAAAGGATAAAAAAAATTGTTGGTATTATTTTGGCGGGTATTATATTACAAACAAAAAAAAATAGTTTTTTTTTAATTGAGAACTTTTTAGATGTTTACCATAATTTTTTCGTTTTTTTTGCGTTATTCCTTGCGTCATCACCATAATAATAAATGGTGATAGTGATTAATCTGGTAATAATGATTATAATTTTGATGATTAAATTAGAAATAAAATCCATAAAATATCATTGCATACTGTCAAATTATATATAATATTTTTTTTTTTATTAAGTTATTAATTTAACAGTATTACGTACGACAAAAGGTTAATTTAAGTTTCCTTACTTTGCTTAGTAATACGTAAGTACTAGTCGTGGCAAACTTCAACTAGATAAACTTACTGCGGAAGTTCATACGATACGTGTGACATGTAACGTCGTAATCATGGGTTGGAATACATTAATATTGTCTAGAAATAGTGAAAGTAAGCTTCCGTCGTGTTGGTAGTAGTAAAAACATTTCCTATACTGCGCTCGGAAACCAACTGAATTAATTCATTGTCGATTATTACTTATAAATTGATTGTAGCGTTGTAAAAGACATTTGGATGTGTCAGTAACGAGTGAGGCATACGAGTCCTATGTCTGTTTAGGCAAACTTGGATAAAGTGGCCGATGTCAATGTCAAAAGATGACAAATATGTTGTCAATTTTGACAACGTCATTCAATATGGGCATTGTCACCAAATATTTCGATTTAATGTTTTTTGTAAAGCTCAAACAAGATGCCTGGTGTTTTAAAAAAATATGTGCTAAAGTTTAATTAGTGTTTCATGAAAAACAAAATCAAAATACGGTGTGAAAAATCTCCCGGTACTATTTTTTTAAAAAGGTTAATTTTTACAAGTTTTGATTACTGTGTAACTTTGGTATACAGTATTTTCTTAATATAAAAAGACCATGTGTTTGTCACTGAACTTCACCTAAACGGCTAGACCAATTTAGTTAAAAAATTTATACAGTGTATTAGAGGGATTGAGTATGGTTTCGAGTCACAGTTGGACCCGGCAGGTGGTGCTGATGTCGAGATACAAAGGACCAGACAAACTATTAGAGTTATTAAAACGTCGTCATAGCAAAAGTTGTCCGATATGATGAGCATTTACTAAATACATGAAATTGAAGGTCCGCAGTACCTGATGTAGAAAACTAAGGGATGAACCAAATTGTAAGAGACAAAATAATTATGTGACAGAACATTTTCTGTTTGGACTTCTAGTATAATCTATATCTATATTTATACTATCTATACTACTAAATAAAATTTAAGTGTCTGTTTGTAATATTAAAATAACCGCTTTCTACTAAATGCATACGTATGTATACACGATACACATATCGAAATAACACTTTTTAAATTTTTTGTCCGTCTGTGTGTCTGTTTGATCCGGCTAATCTCTGAAACGGCTGGACCAATCTTGACGGGACTTTCACTGGCGGATAGCTAATCTATTAAGGAGTAACTTAGGCTACTTTTTTACTTTCGTTTAGTCATAGTCGGTTTCCCGAAGCGAAGCGAGGGCGGTTCCACTACTATAAAATATAATTGGAAAGAGGATGGTTATTATTGTCTATAGAACGTGGCATCCGTTAGTAACAACACCGATATATATTAAACGTACTACACGTGAATTAATTAGCCATTTAATAACGGAAGCTTGCGGCCCAGTCGCTCGGAATTGATGGAAACGGATCATGATGGCAAAAGCTGTTTTTGCCAAAATAAAATTACCTTCCTACAATTTGTTTCGTTTACTTTTTGCTGGCAACATATACTAACATGTAATTATAAAACAAAAAAACGTACGTCCCCTTTTTCAGGTCGTCATAAAAAAATTATAGCCTATAATACTCTCTCAATGGAAACGAATTCAATGACTATGTTGAAATCAAACTCGTCAAGACGTTGCCGGTGGAGAATTTGGTAAAGAAATTGGCGTACTTGTAGTCCTATTTTAGCTTGTCTTATTTTTTAAA
>LGAG01000185.1:39740-54481 GCA_001278395.1 Lerema accius
TTTGAGACCCCACTAGAGTATATTTGCAGACATTCGGTTATTCTTCCCCACTCTCACGCCTACAACTTTTAAACGGTTCAACTGATTTTCATCAAACATGTCTAAAAACACTCGCAGATAAGTCACCTTTAATACAAAAAATACTAAATTGCAATCGCTTTATCTGTTCGGGAGCTACGGTGCCATAGACAGACACACCCACAGACACGTCAAACTTATAACACCCCTCTTTGTGCGTCGGGGGTTAATAAAAATATTGTTTTATATTTAGGTTAAAAATAGGTCTAGGGTGACTTATAATATTCACGGATTAAAGGAACCAATATCAACATAATAATTACTATCGTGATAAAAATTGCTTAAAAGCTGAACTCTATCTTTTAAAATATTCACGGATTAGATTAGTGGGTAATTTTGGCTGCGACTAAGAATTCTACTAATCTGATGCCTAACTAATCCCACCTTGGGATAAATATTGGATTGGCCTACATTCTTCATCATTGTAACGACAAAAGAAGATTTCCTAGTGATGGATAAGGCAAAAAACTGTCTTATTAATCACACACGGCTATATCTAAACGCATGTTTTTTCTGTCAATTCATCAAGCTGTCTTGTAGCGAACGAAAACCAATTGTAATCTATCCTTGTCACTCCTAATATTTATCCATGTTCTTACTGTAGGTATTCACCTAAAATTAGAGATGTTGATAGTTGGAATATTGGTGCAAATTGGTGTAAAATATAAAGGTTTTAAAGACATACAGTTTAAATACGGTTTTGTGTATTACTAATCCTAGGTTTAACTTTAATTCAAAGAAACTATAAAATTTACTCTCTACTTAATCTGTTTATTATTACTGAATCTAATAAAACCAGAGATAAAACATCGCTTAAAGTATTTATTTATACAGAGGTTTAAAGTATTACATAAATAGTATTTAAGTATACCTAAAGTAAATAAAGCTCTTATACATTATACTTTTGCTTGCTGTTAATTACTTCAACATATTTTAAATCTGTAATTAGATGTTTATTTATAACATAATTAATGCCATATTTTATCTGAAATTATCGAAAGCGTTCGATTCATTGAACGATATAATCTAATATACAATTGGCCCGAAAGTACTCCCTGGGACACGCCTAACATTAAGCTTTTATTTTATTATACTCGAGGGTTCATGTCAGGGGTAATTGTGCTTCGAGCTTTTCGATGAACGATGCATTATTGGAAGCTTTGTGCCATTATAGACAGACGAATTTGGAATCAGCAGTTTTTTAAATTTTATTATAAAGCGTATAGCTGGAATTAACATAAGCGTTTGTTTAAAAAAATCTTATATTTTTATAGTACAGTTGTTGGATTATTGTAAGTGACTTAACGATAGAGGGACTCACGATAAACGGATATTTTGACTTAGTTATACGGATCGTGGTCACGGTACTAACAGTGAGTACCGAAGTTTAAAATATGCTACCATATGTACCTACAGTTAGTACTAAAATCTATTAAATTAGTCTCACTAAAAACTTTCTAAATATAATGTTCTCGATGTTTCCCATAATTACGAAAAAACGTAAGTTACCTACTTATTAAGATTATAATACATTTTTTAAACAAAAACATCCAATCTGTAGCTTTTAAGCAGTTATCATGATCGCTGCATTTGATTGACCCATTAATTTTGTTATCGTTTCAAACTCAATTCAATAATATATTCGCAAGATCAGTTTGTATTAGTATAAGATAAGGTAATTCATTCTGCTGCGACATGCAATCTAACATCACGATAGTCGCCACTATCTGTCGCTTTCTGCATCCCACGAAACCGTACCTTAAGCTCTCGTGTAGCAAACCACTAATGGCTCTGGCCATTAGTGCTTTTGTTTTTGTGAAAAACAATTGAAAACACTAAATATCTGCAGAGTTATGTAGGAATGTGCTACCAGTTTACTTATACCTGTATTAAGTTGCGCTTCTGGCGTCGTTCCAGTAGTCGGGTCAAGTTTGTTGCCAAAAAGCCTAGTAATGAGAACTTGCTGGTTAAAGCTATTTTAATTATCATCGCAATAAAACAAGTCAGAAACAAAAGTCCACTGTCAGAAATACTTATCGTTAGGTGCTTCATCATGGACTTCATCATCAAAAACTAAGGTTTGTAATTGAATAAAGTTGATGAGCTTAAAATCACATTGTTTATTTGCTCGTTGTCTCTCTGTGTTGTCCATGGCACCCAAAATTCAGGGAATCCTAGTATGGGGTTTCGAAGATGTCCTAATGGAGATATATAGGAGATTTCAGGGTGAATGTGAACCCATATTATATTAGGTCTGGGTGTAAAATTGATGTATGAGGTATTGTCTTATGACACATTATTAATTACGATCATCTACTGAACTAGCAATAACAAGTTTATTGTAATGCGGTATAAAATTTAAATTTTTAATATTATTTTATTTGTTAAGGGTTTTACTTTAATTGAACTAGCTGTTAGTTCGTAAACCGAAATGTTTTTTTTTAACTTTGATTTTTAGAAACTGCATATCTAATACCTAAATCTACGATTGCAATAATCATTATTCTAGATTTGTATTTATAATCTGTATTGTCTCATCGAACTTTCGGTTTCGGTTCTGGTTTCAGTTTCGGCCAAAAAATCTAGTTTCGGTCTCTGTATCGGTTTCGGCCAAAAAACCTGCTTCAGTGGGACCTTAATAATCTGAATTATTTTTACGATTTACGCCGGACTTCAGCAATTTTCATCCCGCCGTTTTTATTACAAGCTTTGCTACTGATTTGAAGTATCTGTAATCTTTCTCTGTAATCTTTCCAAGGAATGCTACCCTCATTAATTTTCTGAATCTCAAGAATGGTATTCTTAGAAATGGAGTGTATAAATGGAATTGTAATTTGGCGTCTGAAAAGATAGTTTTGACAGTTGGGACACTGAGTTATGAAGTAAATTGTATACTTTGACAAATTAATTTAAGTACGAGTAGTTCATAAGTTTGAGGGAACATTGTGCGTGCAAACAGTCATACGTACTTACATGTATATGTTCGTAAGGAGTTCCGACGCCTTTTGTTTATGACGCCTAGTGTTAGATATTTTTGCTCATTAATAAAAAAAAAATAAAAAAAAATAGTAAATTTCAAAAAAATATAGCCTATATCACTCATAATTGAGACGAATCCAATGACACCTAATTGTAATCTAACAAGCCGTTTAGACTGTAGAACGTACCAAAGAAATATACATACATAGAAACATACACTCGAAAAACGTTACTCGCAGTGGAGTAAAAATAAAACAGCGTTTAGAGCTATAAACACAAAACAAAGTACTCCAACTGGAAAACCACCATTTAAAAGGTTACACTATTTCCCCATTTCCCCATTCAGCGGCTGAAAGGGGCACGACCTTGGCACAAAATCTCAGAGGCGAACAGCATGAACAACTCATTGCGAATTCTTTTGGCTTTCTTCAACATATTGACGTGTTTTGTGAACGTTTCTAAGGCTGCCTTTATAACGTAGTGAAGAGATACGAGTACTTTCGACTTAGTGCGGTTTTGATTTTAAGTTTTTTCGACTTTTTGAGTTGAGATTTTTTAATGTTTTTGAAAGTAACGAATTTTTTCGATGGTTTTGGAGGGAGATGATGCTTCTGAGTATATTTTTAGGTAATGTTTTTGTTTTTCAGACCGTGCTCGGTGACATACGTTAGATCGTAAAAAAAAGAAAAAAATTACCTCATAATTTGTTCGGAACAAACTGCGTCTATATATTTTTTGGTCTAAGAACGACACACAGATTGACAAGAAAATTTCTTTATCGAAAAACTGATCACTGATAAATAACATTCAATTTTAGAATATCATCCCACTTCATAATTTAACGATCAATACTGTGTGTTTAGAGGAAAATCAACCTTAATTGAATCTGATAAAGTTCATATTGAGCTATCAAGTAATTTTGGTAATTTATCATCTAAACCTAATTCGGTTTGGAAATAATTTTGTCGCTCTTTTCAAGATAAGGCTATGGTTTTATTATGAGTAAGAAGCGAGAAAAATATAATAAACTAGACGATGCCCGCGGCTCCGCCCGCGGAAAAGTCGGTAAACAAAATATTGATTTTATCCCAAGGGAACCTGTAATCGGGATAAAATGTATCCTATGTCCTATTCCTGGATGCAAACTATCTGTGTACCAAGTTTCAGCTTAATCCGTCCAGCGGTTAGACCGTGAAGGAGGGACAAACATCCAAACATCCAAATATCCAAACATCCAAACATCCAAACATCCAAACATCCAAACATCCAAACATCATTACAAACTTTCACATTTATAATATTAGTAGGATAAGTACTCGCTCTGAGGTCGATTTCGACCCAATATAATTTTGACAAATAATACGTGACTAGGTAGTACCTATATTAATGGGACTTTCCATTTGGCCTGTCTTTCTCACGTCTCAAACGCAATATGATAGTGTGCGTTTTGTTATTTAAATTCAGAGTAATTACAACGCATATTACGCAAAAAAAAATCTTCTCCATGAAACTTTAACTATGCCAAATTTCAAAAGCGGGCACTGTTGTTAAAAGGGGTCGAAACTGGAACCTTTATTAAGATTATGTATAGATAGGTAAAGACAATGCCCTATTTATTAGTACACGATGACACAAGCGGAAAACATGATAAAAAACCCTTAAGAGGAAAAGTCGATAAACCTCATTGAAAGCTCGAGTGCGTGGTGTGTTCAGTAAAAATAGACTAAATAGGTATTTTCTGTGTTATTTGTGTACCTACTTCTACTAGAGAATTTAGTATTTAAGTATTTGTCTTTCATAAAGCCGATGATAATGATAGGTATTGTCTATGTATCCAGACTTTAGGAATTTCTAAAAGACAGTAATAACTAATTTTATGGTGTCAATCTTTTTTTACTTTTATTTTGTAATTTTATTAGTGAATTTAAGGTTCCTTAAGACGAATTAATAAATTGTAATATTTATTGTAATTAAATTCCCAAGAACTAACAAAGTTAAACTCTAGTTTATTACCGAAATAGTAAACTTGAACCTAGATTACGGAATTCACATTTACCTATTCACCAAAAAAACAAAATTAAAAATTTTGAAAATACCCACGAGGAATGAAAAAGTATAATCAAAACAGAAAGAAATAAAATTTTAAAATTCCCCGACTCAGGGAATATAATTATTAAACCACTCACATACATAATATACACACACACATACAGGATCTAGATCGGTCACATAGTTCTGGAGAAACATCGTGACATAGGTTTTGCACGAACATACAAACAAACAAACAAACATACAACCTCTCATCCTAAACGCTGTTCCGTCGTAGTTCAAATTCCAATTCAAAATAATTTATTTATATTGGTATCAATGATACACATGCACGTCATCTTTTAATCTACTCCCGTTTCGTAAAGGTGCTTTAATGTGGAGGAGAAGAAACGGGGAAAGAAACTACCCCGCACGTCTTTTAAAAAAACATAATAATTATACAATACTATACCATTTTTTTCAAAATTTATATTCTAACCTGAACTGGACGCAGAACTACTCATATACAAGCAAAAAGGTTAAAAAAAGGGTTAAAAAAAAGGTTAAAAAAAAGGTTAAAAAGACTTCACCGAGTATTTCGTTCAGTATCCAAATGACACGCTCGTGAATACATTGGCAATGCTGAGGAAGAACCTTGTTCGGTAACAGTATATAAATTGTTAGTACCGGCAATTATTATAATATATGTCTGTGTTGCGCTTGAGAGCACTCACGATATGGTTAGGTAGCGCTGGGTGATAGGCGGAGCGGGAAGCGGACGCGGAAAAAAAATGATATAATTACTCTCAGTGGGTAAAAAATATTAGTGTTGATAATGCCCTTTTACTATTTTAAAGACTTTTAAACTGATAGTGTTACATTGAAGCAATAAAAAGTGGTTGTTTTATTTTCGTAAAGAACTGTCAAATAATGGGTGTGTCTGTCTGTGCCACCGTAGAACCCGAACGGATGAAGCGATTTCAATTTAGTTTTTTTTGTATTAAAGGTTACTTTATCTGCGAGTGTTCTTCGACATGTTTGATTAATTAAACTGTTTAAAAGTTGTAGTGGTGAGAGTGGGGAAGAATAACTGAATGTCTGCACATATGCTCTAATGGGGTCTCAAAATAGAAAAGGCACTGAAAAAGAATATTGATGTCTTTATCAAGACTGTTCTTAGCTTCGTTTGACGATAAAATGTGTCGAGAGTTTTTTAAATTCCTAATTCTATCTACTAACACCACAAAATAGTTATGAATCGTAAGTAAAATAAAAGTAATAGTAAAAATAAAGTAATTACGTAAGTAATTACTCGTAGCGAGTAAATAATCAGAAGTATGCAATGAATAAAAATATATCAATCGACAGTTACCAGGTAATTGACTGAAGACAATTCATTAAAATTCCAACCATGAAATGCGGAGGCACGTTTATTCAAAATCCAACGGGGATCCGAATATGTAAATGCTTGTTAAATATGAACAAGCTTCATATCTGGAAATTGTGACAATTGTGTATTTTTTGTGATGTTTTTTTCTTTTATTTTTATGGGTGCTTGGAAGAGTTTTACAATCTGTTTCGCGTAGGTTAGAGAAAATTGTTGTACTTAGAAGTTTTTTCAAAGTTTCTAGTTTCTTTCCCCATTCTCTTATCCTGCAGTTCAAAGCACCTTTAATAAATGCGGGTAGATTAAAAAATTTAACATTGATAGCTGTGTGATTAAATGATATTGCATTTGAGAATGTAATAAATTGTAATGTTTTTAATTTTCATTTAGTATTCTGTTTTCTTTTTGGTATTATTATTTTGTTTTGTTTTTTAATTAAAATTATATGCATCCTAAAAAATATTTCTTTTTTTTTCTAATCCGCGTAACTGTGTCCTCTACCTTATTAGCAATTGCGGCGTACTTTTACCGGAATAGACGTCCAATATCGAGACGCAAGTACTAGGAACTTATAACGATAGGAAGGATGGTGTGTAGCGTAA
Source organism: Lerema accius (assembly GCA_001278395.1). NCBI lineage: Eukaryota > Metazoa > Arthropoda > Insecta > Lepidoptera > Hesperiidae > Lerema > Lerema accius. Next base: position 46,815 of record LGAG01000185.1, read on the forward strand.
ACGGGAGCGATTTTATTTATTTAACTAGTAGACCCGCCCTCGCTTCGCTTCGGTAAACCTATGCCGAAACGAAGCTAAAAAGTTCTTACTTGACCCTTTAACTTTAGTGATATAATTATTTTAGTGAAATATAGTTCATTTATTGAGAAAGGCTATAGGATATAAACATCACGCTAAGATGAATAGGAGAGGAGCAGTAATAAAAAATGTTGCGAAAACCGGAAAATTACACGAACGAAACCGTGAGCGATTGCTAGTTATCTATAAAGATCCAATGTTAATGTCCTCATAGCTTATGTATATCTAAAGAGACTATGTCGTTCCAGTGTCGTCGCTGCCGTCTCCGACGACCGACGACGACGACGACGACGACGACACGACTCCGACACGATCCGACGCCGACGACGGTCGTATCTACAAGAACCCGAGGAACTCCCCCTCAGCGCTGTGTCCTCGAGATGAGGAGCAGGCTACTATGCTGGTAAGATTTATTGACTAATACACGCTCATAGACCAAAAAATATATAGACTGAGACTTCGGAACAAATTTTAATGAGCGTAGTAGAAAAAACATAAGGTACTTATCAAATGATAACGTTCCCCGGCACATTGCTCGACAGGCCGTGTTCTGTGACATACGTCAGATCGTAAAAAAAAGAAATAATAATATTTTTTTTGTTCTGAAGACTGAGTCTATTTACAAATACCAATCACCTTCAGTGGGCTTTTGCATTTGGGCTTTAGCCCTGGGCACTGTGGATACAAAGGGCCCCTAGACCCTATTAAAAATAATAGACGAATCGTAATTTAAGACTAAATTTAATTCCCCGCAGATCACCTGACGCCATTTTGTTCATGCTTGTCTTCGAAGTACAAAAATAAACAAACACTATAATTATATAACTTTACTATAACCATAGATAAATATTATTTTATTATTCTTAACAAACAAAAAACCGACTTCAAAAGGAAACTAAAAAGTAAAATAAATATTTGTTTATGATGAATCCAAAATATTCCGTGGCTATTCCGCGATTATGACACATCAACAGGGCCGTTCGACAGCCCTAAAAAACAGGACGTTTTGGTCAATATCTGGAAATCTACCAAATCGATTTTGATAAAATGAAAATGGGACCAATGGGGAAGTATCAGCTTTCAAACAAAAAAAAGAATTATTAAAATCAGTCCACCCAGTAAAAAGTTGTTTGGTAATATATATAAATAAAATACGGTCGAATTTATATCCTCCCATTTTTCTTCGAAGTCGCTTAAAAATAGGCCCCTCCGAGTAGTATTAGCCCAGGGCCCCACAAAGTCACGATCCATCCCTTAAGTGTAGTTAATCTATATGTCTTCTCCAGGGCCAGAAGTGTCTCCGAAAGTGCTCATCTGATGAAGATTGTAAGAGTAAGAAGAAGAAATGTCTCTGCGATGGCGCCTGCGGCATGTCCTGCATTAAACCAGGTCAGTGCTATCTTCTAGAACTATCCTTGATAAAGTTCTTCGAAGAGTTTTAGTTCAGGTACACGTTTTTTGGGTAAATACAAAGGGATAAAAATTTCGCAGTTTAAATAATATTACATACATGTACAATAACCTCTTTCTTTTTAGAAATCGGTTAAAAAGGGAGAATTTGTACTTTATTCAAATGTAATTTTTGCTAAGTATTGTAATGTTAGGAAAATACGTATTTTGTTATGTAAAGCTTAGTGAATATAAAACACTTTGTAAAATTAATTTATTTCCGACTTCTAGTACAAGTGTTCTTAAACTGATTTAATTTATTTCTTTGTGGAAATAAACTGTAAACTAAATAAAAAAAGTAAAAAAAAAAATTGGTTCCTTGTAGTTTCAGATAAATATCATTTTAACTGTAGTGTAATGGGAACAACTTTAAATTAAAATACAATAATACTAATAATATATCTACTATCTACTATATTTATAAATTTCAAAGTTAATTAGTTTCAAAATAAATTGAAGTTTTATAAAAAAGAAATTCGTTTATTTTAAGCCACTAAATCCCAGCTTCGCAACTAATGTTTCTTGAAACTCCGTGTTTCTTGTTTTTCTCTTTAATCTTAGAAAAATTAAATTATAATCCCGGACAGTCTGCGGCTAATCGGAAATAACTTCTGTAATTGGTTTTTGAAAGACTTTTTGAAACAGTCAGTTATTCAACTATAACATAAGCATCTTAAGGAGTCTTTCCCCAGTCCAACTTATATTAGGAGGGGTGTTCCCTCTCCATTTAATATTGATTCCCGAAGAGAATTTTTTCTTACAGATGATACATGTGTGACATGTTTGTACATTCGCATGGTAGTGTGGGTTTTGTGTTGCTTTAAAGGTTCCTTTAGACATTGAAATATAAACCATGCATATTATAATTAATGATAATTTGTACTACATATATAAGTACCTATGTTACGTCCTTAAAGAAACTAACAAACGTAGTAAACAACAGAAAATGGGATGCGCTATATTGCAAACGTCCTTATCCAAACATATTTTAATTAATGATACTTTCTACTACATGTACAAGTAGGTACCTATGTAACGTCCTTAAAGAAACTAACATACATAGTAAACAACAGAAAAAGGGATTCGCTACATTACAAACGTCCATATTGTTAACGATATTGTTTTTCATTTAGTGAAAACACAAAAAACGCAAAATAGTACTTCCGTGTCTTCACCCCAATACCAATAACATGTATTTTCTATATGACATCACATATAAAACCTCAGATATAAACAACATGCCACATCAAAAAAGAAAAAAATCAAAAAAAGAATGGAACAAACCCAACATAAAAAATAAACTAAAAAAAAACAAAACCCGCATACCATCTATCGGAGTACAATCCAGCCAATCCATCGCGTTTTTGTTAGATTAATCCACACTAGCGACACCCAAAGCCCGTATTTATTGAATTCCTCGTAAAATCTATCTACAATCACATAGTAACAGCCAATATGGCTATTACGACCTTTTGATTGTGAGGTCTGTCGGTAAAAGATTAAAAAGGTTCTCATTGTTATGTTTTTTATGAAATAATCTAACAAAACAGAGATTTCTATGTACAGTCAACTACAAAAATATCTGACCCCTACGGCCTTCGGTCTCCATCATCAGATCAGCTTAATTTCATAAAAATACTAGCTGACCCGGCGGACGTTCGCCGTATTGCTGCTAATTTACATAAAAGTATAATAAATTACATACCTAAACCTTTCTAAAGAATCACTCTTTCTACTGTTGAAAACCGCATGAAAATCCGTTTAGTACTTTTCGAGTTTATCGCGTCCAGACAGAAAAGGGGACTACTTTTTATAATTGTATAGATAGATAGATTGTAGTGTCATGTTATTCATATGCATGCAAAATTTCAACTTAATTGGACACCGGGAAGTTGATTTTCTAGTAGGCCCCGACCCGAGAACAAACATTTATCTGTCACATAAATATCTGCCTCGGCTGGGAATCGAACCCGGGACCTCGTTTCGCAGGCAGGGTCACTACCAACTAGGCTACAGTGTCGTTTCAAGAATAGGTGGCGCCATCTTCAGGTATTCAGTTAAATTCGTTACCAAGTCGAGAGTGCTTGAGGGAAATTGAGGAAAATGGTTTGTTTTCTATTAGTGTGAAGCTTTTCACACGTTTTTCTTGCGGAAATGGTTTTAACGGCTGGCTTAGTGAGATGTTCCGGCTTCGACTCCTAGTTTAGGTAATTTAAGTATGTATTATGATGTCGTTTAAGTTTACTTCAGTCGGGAATCGAACCATTTTAAAAAGTACTTTAAAAAAAATTGGTAACCCATTAATATTTTATTTTTTTATTTTTAGTATTTGTTGTTACAGCGGCAACGGAAATACATAATTTGTGAGAATTTCAGCTTTCTAGCGATCACGGTTTATGAGATACAGCCTGCTGAAAGACAGACAGCGAAGACTTAGTAATAGGGTCCCGTTTTTACCTTTTAGGTACGGAACCCTATAAAATGGGCGCGACCTGTTAAAAATTTCATTTTTCATCTCGACAATGGAGCAATAATACTGTGTCACTCGCCGAATGATGATTAATCCAATGACACCTTAGAATACTATATTGTAAATGCGAAAGCTTGCCAGTATGTTTGTCACTCAGTTATACAAAAACTACTGAACGGATTTTCATGAAACTTTGCAGTAATAAAACTGAAGAGTTTGTTTGTTTGTTTGAACGCGCTAATCTCAGGAACTACTGGACCGATTAGAAAAATTCTTTAAGCGTAAGATAGTCCATTTATCGAGGAAGGCTATAGGCTATATAAACTTATTCTAAGATAAATTGGAGAGGAGCAGTAATAAAAAATATTGCGTAAACAAAAGACGCAGTCGCAGACAAAAGCTAGTGTGTTATCCATCAAACATTTTGGACTGCAGAGCGGGTTAGAATGGCCATACATACATAGATAGATAACACATACATACATACAAACGTTCCAAAAACTTTCCTCCCAAATTAGTGAGTAATTACAAAATTACGGCTACTTACTAGAACTTCTAATCTGAAATTCTAAATACGAAATATCAAACCAAGTATAACTACGGATAAAAGCTCACTGCATAATTAAAGCTCTAAGCGCATAATTAAAATCTGCGGGCATCAACTGAAATTCAAAATTCAATCTCTAATGCTTGGCAGATACTGTATAAGGGATTAATAACCTCCCTAATTTAATTTAGTGGCTACGTCAATTTCAAATGAGCTTGAATTTATTTTTACCGATGTAATTATTAAGCAGTGATACGAATAGCTTAAGTGGTTTAAACGTCGTATCCGTTATATTTCCTGTATTCAACATTCAAAGTCAAATCATTTATTTCGTCTTAGGAACTAATTTAGCTCATACCGAACGTCAAAATTTTAAATGATATGAATATAAACAAAAACGTTATAATAAAACTTTCTAAAGTCTTGACAGACAAAACCTGTTATATCATCGGCATTATGAAATACAAATACTTAAGCCTAAGTAAGCTAGTGTCGGAAGAAAAGCGGGAGGAAAAAACTCCCGGTACTCTTTTTCAAAAAGGTAGAATCTACAATCTTAATAACAGTGCACCTCTAATTTTAATTTAATTACTTGCTTCGATGATCAAACATCGTGAGGAAACAAGGAAACCTGCACATCTGAGATTTCTCCATAAAGTTGTCAAAGGTGTGTGAAGTCTGTCAATCCGCACTAGACCAGCGTGGTGGACTATGACCTGTACTATTGTGAGAGGAGACCCGAGCCCAGCAGTGGGACACTTTCGATAAAACTGCTAAAACTATAATGTATTTTTTATCGTTGGCAACAAAATCTTACATCAATAAGATCTCGAACCATAATAGTTTATTTTTCCTATTTTCCAATTTTTAGTTCCCATCAAATTGGATGTTAGAAGCTCTTACTATATTTGAATATTGTATTATACCGCTCACGGCGCAAAATGTTATTTTTATGCATAAAATAACTCTTTTCAATAGTTTTAGGTGAGTTGTCTACTGCGAGCGAACTTGCGATGTATGTGTAATAAAATTAAATTCAAAGATTTTTTTTAAAGACAAGCTTTTATAACTTTTTAAGAAGAAAAAGAAGGAAAAAGTTGACAAGTGCAAAATTTCAAGCCCCTACTATTAACCGTTGAGGAGTTCAATCGTCTGGAGCCAATCTTGGTAGCAGTATCACATCATGCTTATCATAAACATGCATTGTCATCAGGATTGGATCAGTGTGACAAAATTCTAGCTCAATCGGACACCGGGAAGTGGGTGAAATTTAACTTGCTAGATTTGATTACAAGCACCGGGACAGGTGCAACTAAATAAAAGCTTGTAAAAACTTTCAATGGCCCAAAGCAACTGAGGGGTGTCAGAAAAAATATTGACCGCTTGTGTTTAAAAATCGGCTGATCTATATTTTTCTCATAAGGGGGCATTTAAGTAAGTTACTACGAAACGCTATTTGTAGGTCTCATGTTAATGTTATGATGATTTTTTTTACCAAAATTGTTTTTTGTATTACAAAAATACTTGCTTTTATCGGAAAAATGCAACCTTTTTAGGTAAAAATGCGGTATTTAATAGTTGAACACTCCTTAAGGTAAACGAAAATGTGTTTTTCTTAATTTCTTAAGCTCTTCTTACTATGTGGAAGCTTTCCGCATAAAAGCTTCCAATATTTCGTTGACTAACTCGCCTGGTATTAAGCTGTCTGTTTCTTCGTAGGTTACCATTACCATCGTCATATTAAATGGTTACTTAAATAACTACGAATTAAGGACAGTAAGGTTATATCTACACATCTAAGGTAAAAGTAAGGTTAGTTTACAGTATCAGAAGCTTATGTATGTATGTATGTCTCGCGTCCGATCTTTCGTCGCTAATCGCGGCTGGTATAACCTCTCCCTAAGCAAGTATTCACGCCCCCGCTTTATCCATTGAGTTGAATGGCTCAGCATCCAATATACTCGATGTAGCCTCGAATACAAGTTATCTAGGTCATTATGTGCTTGTGTAGGTAATAACACGATACATTGAGACTAGGGCTGTTGAGGTCTGTTATTGAGGTTGTTTGAGGTCTGTTAATGAGGTCTGTTAATGAGGTCTGTTATTGAGGTTGTTTGAGGTCTGCTGTTGAGGTTGTGTTTGAGGTCTGTTATTGAGGTTGTGCTTGAGGTCTGTTATTGAAGCTGTGCTTGAGGTCTGTTATTGAGGTTGTTATTGAGGTCTGTTATTGAAGTTGTTATTGAGGTCTGAAGTTCTGTTTATTAAATTTTTCATGTGCCTTTAGAAGATAGTCACAAAAAAAGGAAAAAATAGTGTCAATACTTAAACCTTATCTTATTGTCATCGAATATCGAAACGAAACAAAAGACAAATATTAAAATACTCGTGAATATTCATGAATATTAAAAACCGCGGAAATATTACAAAGTAAATATTCAAAGCGTAATCGCTACGTTTACACGTTGCCGAAAACTGTGGTGAATGTTGATATGAATAATTCATAATGGGGATGTGAATCCGTAAGAATTATTCAACTTTATTCATTCTTATTCAAAATATTTTTTAATGACGACCGACCTATGGTGTAAATGTGTAATGTTTAGTTCCCTAAAATATTAATTAATCCCTACTTCTCTACTAATATTATAAATGCGAAAGTAACTCTGTCTGACTGCTACGCTTTCAAGCCTAAACCACTGAACAGATTTTGATGAAAATCGTTATGAAGATAGAACTGAACTTGGCAAAGGACATAGGATACTTTTTATGGCAAAAAAGTTGCGCGATATAACCGAATTTTACGCAGGCGAAGCCGCGGGCGGAAAGCTAGTTAATTTATATTTGAATTGAGAGGTTAGTGGCCAACTCAAAAATCACAAGTTTTTATTTTTGTGCAAGACATTTAACAATTCGTCAACTCGTAACGTCACGCAATTTTTTTTTTGGTGCCCTCTCCCCACATGTAACGGGCCGTAACGTTTTTCTATACTCCCCTCCCTAAATGTTACGTAACATAAAAATGAGCATTTTGATCAAAAAATGCCATTTTCAGAGTTACAAGATTTTTATTCCCTAGTTTTAGTAGTATAAAAAACAATGTTACGTAATGCGTTATTCGACCAC
>LGAG01000185.1:55288-69425 GCA_001278395.1 Lerema accius
ATAGGATACTTTTTATGGCAAAAAAGTTGCGCGATATAACCGAATTTTACGCAGGCGAAGCCGCGGGCGGAAAGCTAGTTAATTTATATTTGAATTGAGGGGTTAATGCTCAATTAAAAAATCACAAATTTATATTTTTATGCAAGCCTTTTAACAAGGTCTGTTCAAGTATTCGTAGTAACGCAATTTTAAAATTTTTGGTACCCTCTCCCCCCATGTAACACGCCGTAACGATTTTCTATACCCCCCTCCCTAAACGTTAAGTAACATAAAAATGAGCATTTTGATCAAAAAATGCCATTTTCAGAGTTAGAAGATTTTTATTCCCTAGTTTTAGTAGTATAAAAAACAATGTTACGTAATGCGTTGTTCGACCACCCTTGCACGTAATTGTAACGCATCATAACATTTTACAAGACCCCTCTCAAATTGCGCTACGTAATACTTGAACAGCCCCCTACCGGAGAGATTTAAAATGGCCTCCGAAGAATAGTAAAGTACACTTTTACACCACCTCCATAGTTGCTTTATTTCGTCAATCATTTTAGAGCATCTGCACCAATAAACTTTAAGGAACCTAAATAATTCCTCTTTAAGAATATCTTCACAAAGTCAAACTCAGTGCGAATATTTATGAATATTCATGAATATTCATAATATAACTAATATTCTCAGGTAAATATTCACTGGGTAATTCGCGACGTTAGGACATAATATCCTATTGAATGTCGCTATGAATAATGAATAATTTTGAATATTAAATTCGTCTCAAACCTGGTGAGAGGTTTACCTTAAGCTTATTACGAATTATAATAGGCTTTATTTTACTTGGTTTTATTTCTTCAATTCACAGAATTTGAGATTTGATATGTATTTTACAAGCTTTTATTTAGTTTCACCTGTCCCGGTGTTTGTAATCAAATCTTGCAAGCTAAATTTCACCCACTTCCCGGTGTCCGATTGAACATTATTATCTTATATTTTGTTAATTTTAGATCTACGAATCTTATTTTTTAAGTATGTGAATTTGCGGACATAAAATTGCTGTTATTTTACTTTTTTTTTTTTATTTCTAAGACCTCTTCGCGAAAGTAAATGATAATTATCACGGACGCGATAATTGGAGCAAGGAAAGTTCCACAATGCAGCCACAATATAAATTTCACTGTATTTTATTTTTCTTTCCGGAAATACGATCCCGCCAGAGTGTTTCCGAGATGAGAACGGAAGCTTACATCCTGCTCTTAGATAAATGAATTATTTTGATAAAGACTCTTCCGAGAATTTTGCAATTATTTTTGTAAAACTCAGTAGACTTTCTACTTCTGTATAATTGAAAATTAAAATACTAATAAAAAATTTATTAATTAATTTTTTTAATTATAATTTTAAAATTGAAGCAATATATATATTTTTTTGTCTCTATGTCTGTCTGTCTGTCTGTCTATTTGATCCGGTTAATCTCTGAAACGGCTGGATCGATTTTCACGGGACTTTCCACTAGTTTAATATAAAATTCTAGATTAAGTTTAGACAACCAGGAGAGGTTTGAATTTCAGTATAATTTCTAACGTGATATTTTCTTTACCGAGCGGCTTGGCGAAAGAAAATAACCTGTGCATACTTAAATACTCGGGTCATGTTAGGTTAATTTAAATTAAAACTGAAATGGGACTTGAAGTTACCCTAAAATTAGAAGTTACCTTTGTGAAGTAACCGTTTGATATACCTGCCAAAAGCACTTTATATAAACTTGACGTTATTTTGCCAAGTATTCGAGTTTCAAGGCTGTTATCTGTATAAACCAGGATACGTAATCTGAAGCGATGTTTCGGAGAATCGATATAGTTACGATCTTCGATTTTTATATCGATTTCAATTATTAAAGTTTGGACCTGAATCGAATCGTATTCTCTTATGATTGGATGATAAGATCAAATGACAACATACCTACGTCAAGAAAAATAGTAATATAAACAACTAACACTACTGTTTGTATGGTCTCGATTTATTAATAAGTAAGTAGGTAGGTACTTATAAATTATAAATTTTTATAAGTTGAAGTACATCTTAGAAATAAACTTTTTGAAGTACAGGTTATTGTGTTGTCTTTTATGATCTAATCATTACAAGAAAAAAAAAATTAACTCCATAATAAAATGATTTTTTCAGTTAAAGAAATCGACTCAGATTACGATTCTTACCTCGAATCGATTAATACGATTTAAACAACGTACATCCCTAGTAACAACTCGGACGATTTTTTACACAATTTAAAAGAGATAGGGAGAGATAAAGCACGGAATACAGCAAGGACAAACGGTTGCCATAAAATAAAAAGCCATTAACTGGCCCATAAATTTTTCCCCACAATGGCGTAACAAGGAAGCCTGGCCACATTTTGGTTGTAAATTTCTTCAAAGTTCCGGTTAGCAAAGTAGTTTTCGAGATATCTCGCTTGCTATCTTACCCGAATTTACATGCTAATTCCCTACGTAGGGTTGTTAGGTACTTAGTTTGTACGTTTTGTGTAACTAAAAACCGGTTAAGGGTGAGTCGGATTCGCACGAAGTTTTCGTACCATAATCTATAAAAGAAAATCACGTTTGTTATGATAAAAAAAAAAAGAAAAAACACGTTTATTCTTTTTCATATCTATGTGTGAAGTGTCATATCAAAAATGCATTATTTTTTAAATTAAGTAAATGTATACATACTCGTACATTATTACTAACACATAAAAATTTTATGTTTATACTTTTTCTTTTTTTAATTAATCTTAAATTCCTGCACTCTTAAATACCTCTTTTCTTAAAACAAATCCAAAGTTAAACTTTCAGTATTTATTATCTAATATTTTTTTAGTAATACTATTAATTTATTTTTCAAACTTGGCAACCCTAGACTGAAGGTAGTTAATTACCTTCTTATTGGTACGAATTTCGGTTTAGAAAACAGACAGATCGGTGTGTTTATTTTACCGTTTTAGGATCTAGTTTTTCCGAGAGGTTTTTTGTTATCTAATCGATTAGACTGTGGCCGGATTATTTAAACTAGAGAATCTGTTTTGTGGTTGAAAATCGACCATTAACTCATGTCTGGATTAGGATTTATACGATCAGTTTTATGGAATACATAACAGCGCCATCTATTAGATTTGGAAAGGTACCTACTTCTAGCGCCATCTAGTAAACGTTTAGAACAACACTTTTACAAGGCAAATCTTTTATTGTGTTAGCGTCGATTTATTTTCAAAACTAAATTTTATATTCATAAAATTCATGTAATTCAGTTTTTCTACACATATTTTCCACATAAAATACTAAAGACGTAAAAAATGGGCATAGCTGTGTCATGGACAAGGGTGCGTTGTACGTGAATACTTTTTTTTGAATAATTTTTTTTATAGAATTTACAACGTAAAATAACCTCACAATGGTGGCGGTTCTCTCTCCACCGCGCACGATTTTTAATTTTTTTCACTTGTTGCAATTAATTCTTTGATCCTTTAGCTATCCAGTGGTATAATTTAATTTTAGATGGAGACGATAGATTTGAAATTACAACGCCAAACTGTATCCCCCGATTTTGTCATTAGGTTTTTAGGATTGGTCCTGTTTGGCAGCAAAAAAGATGTATTAAACTGTACTGAAAATCAAATATTTCATAGTAGATGAACCGCCCATTTTATTCCGATTTTCATTAGTATGTATTTATTGTTGTCAAAAGGACAGGATATTAATATCACGATACAACGAATTTGTAATTAAAAATGCTTGGGAGAGTCGTTTCGTACAATATATAGGCTCCGGTGAACCGAGTGTCGGATAATTGTGGCATAAATCAACTGGAACGGGACATTGTGGGACATTACGGGACATTGTAGGACACTGCGGGACAGGGACTGGCGATTGCTATTATTGGTGCCCAAGTAGAATGAGAATGCAGTCTAAATAGCTTGATGGATTGCTTTATATGGTATAAAACTATGTGGTATATTTGACGACCCCGTAGCCTAGTTGGTAGTGACCCTACCTGTGAAGCGAGGAGTCCCGGGTTCGATTCCCGACCTGTTAGTGACGTGATAGTGATTTTATTTGTGTTGTCCATGATACCCGCGGCACAGGGAATCCTACTGCGGGGGTATGAATGTGTTAGCGTTTATTTTTTTTATTTATAAGATTTATGTCTAATAACAAAATCTTTTGTGTACAGTTAGCGTTATATTAAACATAGCCTAAGCTTTGTTGAAAAGTCAATCTGCCCGCGAAAAGGTCGTGAAAGAAAATAAAGACTCATTTTACGCGAAATAATAGAAATAAGACTTTATTCGTTTGTAGTCCCACACTCCTGGCTTAGCGCAGTTTACAATATTTTTAGAACTGCGACATTAGTTTAGTAAATTTAAATTCAAATCATTTATTTCGTACTAGACGATACCCGCGGCTTCGTGGAAAAGTCGTTAAACAAAATATTGAATTTATCCCAAGGGAACCTATAATGGGGACACGATCCTATGTCCTTTTCCTGGGTGCAAACTATTTGTGTGCCAAGTTTCAACTTAATCCGTTCAACGGTTAGAGCGTGAAGTATATGAGTTCAGGGTATGAATGTGTTAGCGTTTAAAAAAAAATTAGGGAATGCCAGCCCTGACTATACTAAACGTCGGAATATACATAAATCCAAGGTTTATCCAGGCAGGCACGGCAGTATATAAATTCACCATCGTACTAAGACCCTGATACATCATTGTTCCCCCATTCCACAAAGCTCAGGGGCTCCGAGCTTTCGACTTTACTGGATTAAAGCTCGCTAACGATAAGGCTTCGTCCAAATGCTCGGGTCAGAACACGCTTGTGTTTATCTCAATAAGCGTTTTAGTCTAATTTATCATGTAGACAACAAAATACTCGTAACTTTTAAAATTTTACATTTAAAGGTTTCGCATCTTTTTGAAAAATCCCTACTAATATTATAAATGTGAAAGTAACTCTGTCTGTCTGTCTGTCGGCTACGCTTAAACCGCTGAACCGATTTTGATGAAATTCGATATGAAAATAGAACTTAATTTGGGAAAGGACATAGGATACTTTTTATTGCGAAAAAGTCGCGCGATATAACAGAATTCCACGTGGGCGAAGGCCCGGGCGGAAAGCTAGTTAATTATAATTTGCTTTAAAAAACATACGTCCTTTTGTTACTAAATGTCGACCTAAATAAATTGACAGATTTTCACCAACACCTTGTGTGTATAATTAAAAGGGACCTAGTATGGTATGGTACTACAATTGGACCCAGTAGGTGGTGCTGTTATCGAGATACTTCAAGGGACTAGCCAATTATTAGAATTATTGAAATATCATAACAAAAGTTGTTCAATATCATGAGCATTTACTAAAGCTACATGAAGAATAGTCAGAAGTACCTCATGTGGAAAACTAAGGATCACAAACTATAAGAACAATGTTTGCGCGATCTTCTAGTATTTTATAAACATTTCATAACACATAATCCGTTTAATACACATACGAGCATAATACTGGATTTCTGTAATCTTTACTTAAGCTTAGGAGTTCACTGTAGGATTTAACTCGGGCTTTGAGGTTGAGCTACATTCAAACTAACGCGAATTATTTAACTTTTCTAGCGATTTCTTTTCAACTAAAAAATACGTACGTACTGTTTTAGTTTATAAATTGAATGTATTTGCAACATGTATATTTGCAAGCAGTGATAGCTTAGTGGTTTAAACATTAGTCACCAAAACGGAAGTTCCTGAGTTCACCTATAGTTTTAAAAAAAGTAATTAGATACTAATTATCACTTGCTTCGGTGATTAAACATCGCGAGGGAACCTGAACATTTAAGAGTTCTCCGTAAAGTTGTCAAAGGTGTGTGAAGTCTGTCAATCCGCAGTAGGCCAGCGTGATGGACTATGACCTGTACACTGTGAAAGGAGACCCGAGCCCAGCAGTGGGACTGTTATGGGTTGTCATGATGATGATTTGTCTCATACCAATGAATATGGTTTAGCCAGTAAGCAAATATTGAAACAGACCATAATAATATTAATCCCACTATAATTAGAAAAAATATTTATAGTGCAAACTAATTACACTCCTCTATTACTAAATGTATACCTAACATGCTCTGCTTTATTATTAATAATTCATTATGACTCCATAAAGAAAATTAATGCTTCATTACACGAATATCAGTTCGCAGAATTACAAAACAAACTTGTAGGCTAAGTTGTAATGGCTTTCAAAAACTTGAAACACTGAACTTGATGAATTAATTGAAACTAACCAACTAACAGTCCTACATCCTACTCTATGTTTGTCAACGTCCATGGACAGAGGATGGTGGCACTGACAGCTCGATTGATATTCTTAATATATAAAAAAAATAATGAAAAAAAAAAACAAAAAAATTTAAAAATAATTACACGTGGTATATTACTAGACCTCCCTCCCCCCCCTCCTTCGCCTTTTGATGTTTCGTGATTTTTTGTAGTAACCCCGTCCCCCCTTTCGAGCTCATGTGATTAATGGATGGCCCCTTACATACATCCAAATATCCAGACATCTTTACAAACTTTCACAATTATATAAATATTAGTACGAAATTGTTAAATTATGACAATTTTAATAAATGAGACTTTCAGCCGAAATAAATTATTGAATTTCATCAAAACATGGATCCGCTATTAAATTTTTCGTCAGTTTGAACGAAGCTTTTTACCCAAAACTGCGAAGACGGGAATGGTTTAATACGATTAAAGGGATGTCTAATACTGTGGATTAAAATATTTTTGGCCTTTGATGAGGCTCGTGTGGTTTATTATCTTGTTCTAACAGTCGGGTTTAGAAGATCTATACTTTATATCTATAGTCTATACTCTATGCTATTCTATATCTTAATAGTAGGAAACGCCGGCGGCTCCGCCCGCGTAATTTTCCTTCGCAATATTTTTTATTGCTGCTCCTCTCCTATTGTACGGGACCCCCCTTAATATTTATTAATTTTTTTATTTTTTGTATTTGTTGTTATAGCGGCAACAGATATACATAATTTGTGAAAATTTCAGCTTTCTAGCTATCACCGTTTATGAGATACAGCCTGGTGACAGACAGACAGACAGCGGAGGCTTAGTAATATGGTTCCGTTTTTACCTTTTAGGTACGGAACCCTCAAAAGCGGGTATTTTAATATTACAAACAGACACTTCAATTTCATAGTCATTATATTTAAGTACTAAGTAGTATAGTGTATGAATTAGGATGTAACTATTTATGTATCGTAATGGTTAGCAGTTCAACTTAATCATTACTCAAGCAACACGTCTTTAATATCGGACCTTTTCATACGTCACTCAGTAGTAACTATATTAAACTTCATTTAAACCTTCGCTAAAACACTTGAGCCTGTTAATATAACTTTAACCCACGTTGTCGTTGACAAACTTCGCCAATTCACTAAATAATGACCTAGCTAGCTGGTAACTAATTGGCCTGTTCAATCAAACTTATAGACTATGTAGTTTAGTGAGCTATACATTTAAAGTCATTTAGTTAGATTACCCGTGAGTCGTAGTTACGTCAATTATTATGTTGTAAATTAGACCCTATTTTGGAGCTACTAGTGTGCAATGTTGCTTGATGTAATGTTAAAAGGATAGTGAATTGTAGTGTAAATCATTATCATAACTCATAACTGTCCCACTGCTGAATAATCCCCCTATCATTAAACAAATCATCATTATACTTAATAAAAATGTTAACTAACTGACAGTCAAGCTACAACCTAAACGGATAGACCTAGAAGCATGAAACTTGGCACAGAGGTACCTCATAAAGTTTAGGAGAGCACTAAGAACGGATTTTTCTAAATTCAGACTTTAAGGGGGGGAAATAGAGGATGAAGCGTTGTATGAAAATTAACCAAATTTTAAAGGAAACACTTTGCAAATTCGTATTTGAGTTTATGTTTAAAAGGGATAAAAAACTAATTCAACGATTTTTTTAAATCAACCCTTAAGGTAATAATACGAGTCGAGTTTTACTTCAAATTCCTAACTTAATCTTTATTTTCAATCTGGCTTGTCAGCTTCGCTACTAACGCCATCTGTTATAGTTTCCCCACAACTCATAGCTTTGACATGATTAATGAGTTCGTGTATACAGCCAACAATTAGTGAGAATTAGTTGTAAGATTGGACTAACAACATACCCTTGTGGGAAATGCCTGTGTCGGTTAGTTTGGTAATTTGCTGATGTATCTGTTCTATTATTGATTAGTAATGGGCTATATGGGGTCTATGGGGGCATTTGGGTCCGCCCCCCCTCCCCCAAACAGACCTGTGAAATATGTAGGTACTTGCATGTAAACAAGAGTTGATAAAATTTTGTAACTGTTTGTAGTCGTTATAGAAAAAAACACGACTGCTTTTATCAGCCCCCCCTTTTTAGTGGAGGGGGGGCATCTTATTATCAAATTATATAGACTATATGTCACTTCACAACTATAATATAACACACTCTGCAACCACATCAAATTAGCGTGTAACATAATGTCAGTTCATTAGATTCGTCTAAATTCTTCAAATGACAGTCTTAATAATTTTTATTCAAAACTAGTGGACCCGCTCCCGCTTCGCTTTGGAAAACCTATGCCAAAACGAAAGTAAAAAAGTAGCCTAAGTTACTCCCTATTACATCAGCTACCCGCCAGTAAAAGTACGTCAAAATCGATCCAGCCGTTTCAGAGATTAGCCGGATCAAATGGTCAGACAAAAATTAAAAAAATGTTATTTTGGTACGTGTACCGTGTACATACGTATGCATTAAGTAAAAATCGGTTATTTTAACATTACAAACAGACACTTCAGTTTTATTTAGTTGTAGGTATATATTTTCTGCACTTACCTTTTAGGGTTATCTATTATTCACTATTAATTTCCTATTTCCAATGCAATTCCGCCAAATTTAGTTAAAATTAAAATTAATTAGTACCTACCTCTAAATTTCCGAAATAGTTGATACTAATCTAAAATTAGATGAAAACTAAAATGATTAGTTAGTTCGTAGTGTTAGTGAGCGAGAATTAGTTCCCAGCTGCTACGATTGTCTTACGAACTGTCGGGTTCAAACTAACCCGCTTACCACAGTTTGAGGTTAAATTGCTAATTGAACTAACTTGCTTACATCTACTCGGAAACTACGAGAGTTAGTTTAACGAATGAGATAAACTATTTATTAAAAAAATAACTAAATGTTAGCTTTTATGTAATTTAAAAGATTACTTGTTATTAAGGTCCGTCTGTCCGTCTGTCCGTTTTTTGGCCGAAACCGAAACCAAACTTTCGGCCTTGCTCTTAATTGCTCTTGCTCTTGCCGAAGCGAAGCGAGACCGAGTGTACTAAATTGTAATAACGCTATTATTACTGTTTGTACTAGGTTCGATTTGTATTAGGTATAGTTAAAGTTTCATCGAGAACACATCCAGTTTACTAAGTCGAACACAGTCGGTCTTAGTTCATTTGTTTGGCTAAAGTTTTCCTACTAACTCTGTTTTACATACATACATACGAGCTTCGAACAAGAAAGTTGTTTGCGAAGTTTAAAAGCTTTTAGTCTATCTCTCTAAGAAACGATTCCAACATCGCTTTCCGCGTGTAGCTATACTAAAGATAGTGTTATTCGCTGCATTAATATTTCCATACGTTTGCAGTGAGCCATCAAATTAGTTATACTATAATTTTCTATAGATATAATACTCTATATATATACTTTTTCTTTCAATAATACCTAAATTTTACGAAAGTAACTGCGAGTTTTACTCCTCGTATCAATACTAATAATATAAAGCTGAAGAGTTTGTTTGAACGCGTTAATGTCAAGAACTACTGGACCGATTTGAAAAATTCTTTTAGTGTTACAAAGCCCATTTATCGAGGAAGGCTATGGCTATATAACATCACGCTAAGGAGGAGCAGCAATAAAAAATATTGTGAAAACGGGAAAATTAGGAGGGAGCTGCGGGCGATTGCTAGTTTTATTATAAACGAGAGGGTTAATTCCACTGCTGAATACAGTTTAGTGCCACGGCTCTAATTACTAATTTATGCGAATACTAATTACGGGCTTGCTGGCTCACATGTTACTGATATTAACAAACTGTTTTCATTTTATTGACAAACTGAAAGACAGCTGTAAAACTTACCTCTGTAATAGACATTTATTTTATTTATTTACTAGTGGACCCGCCCTCGCTTCGCTTTGGTGTATCTTTTAGGTTAAAATAAATACCTATATACAGATACAGAACCTTAAAAATTAGTTACATAACATAAGACGTAGCATAGTATGTTATACTTACAGTTTCATTCCTGAAACCTCACTATATTAGCCCTGAAGGGTCGGAAGGTATTGAACCCGGCATTGACAGATAAAGGATCGGTTAACTTATGTCTGAATTAGATATAGAACTAGCCTCGAATACAAAATGGTTAGATTTTCGTTCATACCCTCTCAGTCAATAGTATAATTATGTATATTAAATTTACAAAATAAATTTATTAAATGAAATCCGTTAAAGTCACTATATTTAAACAACCAATCAAATTCTAAAGTGGTATTTTAATGATAACCTTACTTTGGTGACCGGATGACACTTGAGACCAGTTTTGCTTGGATTAATTTATTGTTTTAAAGTTCAAATATTGTTTTTAAGTTCAAAAATGCTCATAGCCAAAAATGTTACATAGACCACTTTAGTTCCAGGCTAGCTAGTTATAATCCTTATTACTATAGACTATAGAGTATAGACTGTAGAGTGCATACTAATATAACAAATGTGAAATAACTCCGTCTGTTTGTTTGTTACCATTTCTCGCCTATACTACTGGACCGATTTAGTTGAAATTTAGCGAATAGGTATTTCTAATTTCGAGGAAGGACTTAGGATATATTTTATCCCGATTGGACAATCTCCTGAGATGATTTGAACATAACGAAATATCATGAGCTTTATAAACTACAAGAAAATTACAACCAGGAAATACCTGATAAAGAAAACTAAGGGACCAATCGATATCTATACAACTAAATAAAATTGAAATGTCTGTTTGTAATATTAAAATAGCCGCTTTTTACTTAATACATACTTATGTATACACAGTACACATACCAAAATAACATTTATTTTTTAATTTTTTGCCTGTCTGTCTGTCCGTTTGATCCGGCTAATCTCTGAAACGGCTGAACCAATTTTGACGGAACTTTCACTGGCAGATAGCTGATGTAGTAAGGAGTAACTTAGGCTACTAGGCATAGATTTACTGAAGCGAAGCGAGGGCGGGTCCGTCCACTAGTACAACCTAAAATATATCGTCGAACAGCTACTTAATAATAAATAACTAAGTAAGTCTCGACATTTGTCCCATGTGTCACCCAGCCTTCGTCCTTTGCTATCGAAAATAAATTGGAGTAGGTACCTAACAAGGACATTGAGAGGGCTACACTAAATTAGAGGAATCCTCCAAGGCATAGCCTCAATATTAAAACAGCGTAAGTAATTAACTGAGACCTTTTGGGCAGGCCCTTGCTTTATTTAAAACTTAAGTTATACATCGCTAATTAAGTTCAAAAGTAGTTTAAAACTAAATGGTGGGTTGTTTTAGTTGATCGGGAAACTAAAAACTAAACAGTTGCTAGGGTTTAAAGTCTGTTGTTACTTACAAAACTAAGTTGCATCTAAATCGATCTAGTTATTTCCACGTGCTTAAAAAGAAAGACAGACAGACAATAATTCATTAGCTTATGTCACTTCTATAGTGGAGTCGAATCTAATGACACCTCTATGTTAAAATCTGTCAAATATTTTAAGCTGCAGAGCATGCCAAAGACATGGTCATACACACACACACACACACACATACATACATACGTTTAAAAACTAATCTCCTGGTCAATAAAAAACAATAAATGACTGTCCTCTAACAATAGGATCTAAAAACCCTTCACATTATACACAAAGACAAACTGCCGTAAATCTCTGCCTTCTTTAATTAATGACACTTTAGTCTCGTAAATTAATTCGTCCGTCCTGTTGTATCGTATTTTTAATTAAACTTTTTTAGACAACAAATTTAATCTAACTGACAAGCTTTTGTCTATCTGGAACGTGCTGTTGGCTTTTATGCTGTTGTCTGTTGGCTGTTGTCTGTTGGGGCAAGCGCGGTTGGCTTTCGAGTGGGTAACGCTAGCGTTGACAATTCAAATACAAATTATTTATTTCGTCTTAGGAACTAATAGCTCACTTAACGAACGTCAAAAATTTAAAACGACCTAAGTAATACTAAATGAAATTTAAAAATAAACAAACATGTTACAATAAAACTTCCTGTAATGTACCCGTAAATATAAATGCACTCATGATTATATGGGGATGATGATGTGATGATGATGATGATTTTTCGAATTAGCAAATTGGCAATATTTTTAGATAAAATTTTCAATTGTGTGTTACGTAATAATTGAACGTTCCCTTGGTAGTTATTTTTATAATCTTCAAACTATGATGATAGAATACCTCCTAATACGTTAAAATCCGTCAAGTTAGACAAAGAATTCGACATACATACACCAGAAAAACATTACCCTTTTTCTAGAACAGACGACTAATAAAAAATTAAGCAAACGGACAAGATAATAAAAGGCTACTTCAAAACGTCTAAAAGACAGAAACGTTCCAACATCAATCATGCTTGCCCTATCAACTCAAAGCAATTAAGTACTGAGTGATTAAATTTGATTTACAAATTCACTCCAACGAGCTTTATTAAACAAACGATTCGATTGAAGTTTTATTGGATTCTCAATTTAGTGCTTTCGTTTAAATTTTAATTTGATTATTCGTTTACTGTAAAACTATATTTGTAGTTGATATATTTCGTAAACTAACAGGGGGAGGGGGGGTTTTTAAACTTTAATTTATTTAGTTAAAAGTTTAACTTTTTTATTTTAAGGAACGTAATAATTGATGTTTTTTTACGTCGTACGACTTTTTTCCCCTACATGTCACCGATTGCCTGTAGTTCCCCTGTTTTTTTTTTGGTTCATATGTGGTATTTTGTTCTGGCGAAACCCTGATAACTGGTCTACGGAACCCAGTATAAGTACTACTTAAGTCCCTGTACTAGAAGACCTTTCCCATTTTCTCTGAGGTTTTGTAGTCGAAATTGATCATTATTTATTACTAGGCCCGCCCTTTCTTCGATGAACCTTTCATCTGTTATATTGGAGGAACATAATGTTTCTCGTGATAAAAAGTATTACGATTAGGGCTCATTATTATAAGCTACAAACATGCAAATTTTCGTCCAAATCCAACCAATCCACCAATCTCCATGCTAAAATTATCCTGCTGTCCCGCGGGAATGGATTTGGTTTTTCGCGATTGCAATTGAACTTAAAATCAAATTGCAGTTGCAGTGTACGGTCACGAGCATAAATATCTGACCTCCTCGAAAACTAACTTCCCGGTGTCCGATTGAGCTGAAATTTTGCATACATATGCATAACAATATTATGAAATTATACTGACCTGATGTTAGGGACCGAAGACAGTTGAAAGGAGTTCCGACCTTCCGAAAGTACTGTATCAGCAAGCTCTGTACATCATGTAGAAATATTGTCCTTGTTAAAACGAGTCAAACGAGTCCAAATTCGATGGGATTGTTTAGTTTACTTAAGGAGTTCCTATAACCACCTTCGATCTTCATCATCAGATCAGCTTAATTTCATAATAAAATTGCGGTGTCATCCCATCTATGCATGAATCAGCTCAATCGGACACAGGGAAGTTCGTTTTCTGAAGGGGGCCCCTATGAAGTAGATATTGCTCGTAACTGTACTTATTTCACGTCATAATACATGATCCTATCATTGTTACAGACCGCGAATGCCCCGAAGTGAAGCAGCCAGAGATTGGTACAGTGACGGTCACTGGACGGCACTTTGGCGACAAGTAAGTGACAATTATTATAGTCTGGAGATGACTTCAATATCGTATCTGCTGTTAGACTATCTCTAGTATCTCTACCTAGACCTGTTGCTACATATTTCTAGATCTA
>LGAG01000185.1:70833-100944 GCA_001278395.1 Lerema accius
GGGGGGTCCTTAAACTTTATTTTTTTTAGTTAAAACTTAAATTTTTTTATTTTAAGGAACTTCATAATTGATGTTTTTTTTACGTCGTACGACTTTTTTCCCCTACATGTCACCAATTGCCTGTAGTTCATCTGTTTTTTTTTTGGTTCAAATGTGGTATTTTATTCTGGCGAAACCCTGATAACTGGTCTACGGAACCCAGTATAAGTACTACTTAAGTCCCTGTACTAGATAGGAATGTTCCTTTTTTCTGTGCGGTTTTGTAGTCGAAATTGGTCATTATTTATTAATAGGCCACCCTTTCTTCGATGTACCTTTCATCTGTTATAGCAGAGGAACATAAAGTTTCCCGCGATTAAAAGTGCTCTACTAAGGGCTCTATATTATACGCTACAAACATGCGAATTTTCGTCCAAATCTAACCAATGGTTTTGGATAACCAATCTCCATGCTAAAATTATCCTGCTATCCCGCGGGAATGGATTTGCTTATTCGCGATTGCAATTGAACTTAAAATCAAAATGCAATTGCAATGTATGGTCACGAGCATACTCGTAAATATCGGACCCCTCCGAAAAAAAACTTTCCGATTGAGCTGAAATTTTGCATGCATGTATTAATGGGTTAACACTACAACAATATTATGAAATGATGCTTGATAGGGACCGAAGACAGTTGAAAGGAGTTCCAACCTTCCGAAAGTACTGTAACAGCAAGCTCTGTACGCCATGTAGAAATATTGTCCTTGTCAAAACGAGTCAAACGAGTCCAAATTCGATGGGATTGTATGGTTTACTTAAGGTTACTTACCTAAAGCCACCTTCGGTCTCCATCATCAGATCAGCTTAATTTCATAATAAAATTGCAGCGGCATCCCGTTTACGTATGCATCAGCTCAATCAGACACTGGGAAGTCTCTGAGAGGGTCCAAAATATATGCCCAGGGAGTAGACACAGCTCGTAACTGTACTTATTTCACGTCATAATACATGGTTCTATCATTGTTACAGACCGCGAATGCCCTGAGGTGAAGCAGCCAGAGATTGGTACAGTGACGGTCACTGGACGACACTTTGGCGACAAGTAAGTGACAATTATTATAGTCTGGAGATGACTTCAATATCGTATCTGCTGTTAGACTATCTTTAGCATCTCTACCTAGACCTGTTACCTTCCTATATCTAGATCTACTGCGCTATCCATCAAACTGAATCTTAAACCATCTCGGCAACAGTTCATTTATAATTTTGGCAAAGTCAAGCCATACTGATTCTTCGTCATATCCCCAGGGCCGTGTATTCGTGCCCTCCTGGGTACCACGTGGTGGGCCTGCAGAGCAGCAGCTGCCAGGCTGATGGGAAGTGGGCTGGAGTACCACCAGCTTGCAAGGAGAACAGTGAGTCTTCCTTCCTTCCACCTATCCTTGATCACTAATGGAAGGTTATGTTTGCCAATTATTGATAGGAGTAGGGGCTTCGTTAAGGATCCATAGAAAATCTTTCTTGTGAATTTGAAGATCTAAACAAACGCATACTTCAGGACTAGCTCTTAGACCATAAGTGGTCATTGTTACCTAAGACCAATAGTAACCGAAGAACTTTATTACAAGCGTTTTTCACTCCTACCCTCAGGTACGGATTATTGGAAAGAGGAAAAAGATGGGTAGCAACGTTCAGAAGTTAGTTATCTATTTCAGATCATTTTAAGGTCTTGTCCGGCTTTGTTTTTCCGGCCGACCCTAGGTACTTAAGCTTAGATAATGATGTATTTGTCTTCCATAAAACCCATGACTTGATAGGCATTGTCCATCAAGACATTAGGAATTGTTACAACATCATTAAGTGATCTGTTCCTCAGACGAAATAAACTTTGTCTTTTAAGTTATCTAAATCAAGGCTCATCATCCTGTTTCCAGTATACTGCCTCCAGCCGCCTACCATCGAGCATGCTCGTCACTCCGCGCTGCCAGAGCAAGCCACGTTTGACCTGGATGCCACTGTGCAGTACAACTGCCACACCGGGTACACTACCAACGGCTTCCCCCGGGCCAAATGTCTCGCTATCGACGGCCAGGCCTCCTGGTATGGACCAGACATCAACTGCGAACGTAAGTATTGTAATGGAAGAGATATTGATGATGCTTGGATTAATAAGACTTTGAACTTGAGGCATTGATCGTGGGTGGTTTATACCAGGATAATAACACAGAATAAGGAAAAAAGTGGGTAACCATGGAATCAAAATTGTCTCAGAATTGTATAGTAACAAAATCTAACTAAATAAACGCCAGGGTAGAATAATATCGAGATTTTAAATCTTGAAATTAAGAGCAGGTATCATGAACGAAATACTCATAAAATTAAGAAAGTAATAAGTACTATCCATTCTTGATGTAACGTCAACATCTATTTCCTAGGTCAAATTTAATCGTACGAAGCTATAGGTTCAGGTATTCTGCCCTATAGTAAGTTTAATCAAGCCGATATCCTCAGCAGTAAAATTATTTACGACGTCCCTGTCTAAAATATACAGAACTTTTCAAATATTATTTGATAGCTACCTGAAATGGTTAAAACTTCGGTCTATAAAAAATTTTGCATTCCCTATATTACCAACCAATCAATTTCGATCAGAATTGGGGTTTGCGAAGAAGTTTTTATGATTCCCATCAACAGCCTCATTAAGCATGAGAGTTTGAAGTAGACGGTTTTTATGTTTCGCCGATAAAATTTCTTTGACTTGGGAAAAAGATAAAATATTATTTGATATCGAGAGCGAACGAGAGTAACCTAATTTCACGCCTTATTATTCATTATATTGGACAAAAGTATTCCACAAAAACACCATTAACAGTGAATAATTTGTGTCTTCTACGCTGAGGTTATTAACATTTAGAATTCTTTGTCAATAATCGCATTATGTAGTCGTACAACTGCGCAGAATTTTGAAATAATATGTAACCGTGTGTTTCAATTAAAAACAATAAGTACAATCACTATCCAAATTAGAACTCTGCTAAGAAAACTTTTTGCTGCCTGTACCAAAAAATTTTACGTAAATGTACTAACTGTAAGTTCCTAAGTTTACTAACAACTTAACTACCTACCTAACTTTATACTTACCTTAAACTTTTCTGGAAATTTTTAACTTGGAATTGAAATAAAATCTTGCGGTATTTTTTTACACTAGCAACCTAGTTTCCTACAATCTTTTTCATTCAATAGTTAACCTACATTCCAGAAAATACTTCTTCAAGTTCTTATCTTTAGATAGTAAACTCATAACGATCTGTTATTGCTTTCAGTCATTTTATGTTGCCTCATTCAACGATTCTTTTCTGTCAGCACAGTTTTCTAATTCAGTGATTTCTTCTTAATCATATTGATCGCATAAAGCTTAGTTACATTTTTTACCTCTTTTCTTTTGTTCTTTGATTTGTTTTACCTTGAACTTTTTATACCTTATTTTGCTTGACATTCAAATATTCTTTTTTATCATTGCTGTCTTTATCTTCTTCTTTTACTTTGCAAGTAACATCACCTATTATTTTGTATCTTTTTGTACTTAATCCCTTGTTATATACTGTCATCACAGCCCGTTCTTGTGGTGAACCCGGTGACGTACCCCATGGCTGGGTCACAGCTGACTGCCACACCTTCGGATGCCGTGCGGTAGTCCAGTGTGGGCAGGGCTTCGAGCTGGTGGGCAAGGCTGAACGCTACTGCCAGGCCGACGGAGCCTGGGCCCCCAAGGAACTCCCCACCTGCGTCCGTAAGTAACTTAATGACCTGATACTCCGATAAGGCTTTAGTGATGAGCCTGACTGATGCTACAGATGTAGTGGTTGAGATAATTGTTATAGTTCTCCAATTAATTTATGAAATTAGGTGTAGGTGAGATTGTAGATTCAAGTAATAAGTTCCTGATAAGTTACTCGTATCATCAATAACATTGTCTTAATTATTGGCGTTTAGGTTAACTAAATCAGAAATAGGTTTTTTGTATACAAATTGATTTATGGTTTCCCTTGTAATTTGTGTCTCAATATCGTGTACAGGTTCGGGCTCATCATTAAAGCTGTCAAAATTTATAAAGTTGGCGTTTCTCGCATTGCTTCGTGACAATGTAGTTGCCGATTTCAGTGTCGTCCTTAATTTTGGAATGTTGCATGGTTTTAAAGTTTGTGGATTTAAATGTCTACATGTTCTGCCGGTGACTAGTTGGCATGGCGCTTGGTATTTAACGAGTTATCATGGCTATCACTCAGCAATATCATTGTCATGATGCAATTAGTTTGATCGGATCTCCCACTTAATTGGAATTTAATAAGTTCTCAATTATCTTGTTAACTTACGAAAGCACGTCATTAAAGTTGTAATCATTATTGTATATTTACTAATCTTTAATGTTGTCCGCTAGCTTTTAAAGTTGTTCAGTCACGAGGAGTGTCTCAAGGCACATATTTGGTCCCTCAAAATTTTCACCTGGAAATATAATGTGGGAGCAAAATTTCCAAAAACCAGTGGGATATCTAGACATTTTATTAGAGAAATTAGTTGTAATTTATAATTTTTAAAACATCTTTTTTTTCTCCTTTCCTGCTGCTCTTCAGAGGGAGAGAAAGTGACAGTTTGAATCAATCATTACATTCCGTAGAATTTAAAATTGTTACAACTACGATATAGATTGTTGTTCTATTTAAATTCTATAATATTAGTACCTACTGCGATTTCCGAATTTCATGAGTCTAAATTTTAATGGCCATGGTAAAATTATTAAACGATATTATCAGAGATACCTTTACTGCCTATAGCCTATTATAGCTACATGTTTGTAGATCACTTATAATGTTTGTAGTCGAAGCTTATTTCGATGTTGGCCGTGCAAGAATTTACTGTAAAGACTTCCTTATCTTTAACTTGTACTGTGCTGTAGAGAAATAAAGGTAAATATGACATTATTGTTTTATTTTCCTCGAGTGCATGTTGCGCTTACTTGTTTCTGCATGTTTCTTTATCCTTAAACAAGAAATTAATGTCTTTAAACTTAACAGAAGTAATAAAAGAGTCATGACACATACCAGTATAACCTATCCTAGCTAAAATACTCATTTAAACATTTTACTTTTGAAAAATTGCAAAATTTGCAAAATTGTAATTAACGCCATCTGTGATCTGAATTAAGAGTTAGATAAAGCGACGCTTGTCGCCATCTAGTGGTCACGCAGGTGCAGTGTCCGCCACCGGAAGCACCTCGGCATGGCAAGGCAGTGTACACCTCATGTGCATACAACTCTGTTGTATCGTATGAGTGCAAGTATGGTTACCGACTGGTTGGGGACGCAACGCGACGATGTGGCGCAGATAAAAAATGGTCCGGGACTCAACCAATTTGTAAAGGTGAGTCTTTTATAAAGTTAAAGAAAATTGGTATTTCGTCAGATTCCTAAAAATGTTGTTATCAGTAAGGGATCTATGTTATGGGTTTTTTCGTATGCATTCTATTTAAGGTAAGTTCTATTCGCCATGGTTTTCTACTCTACTGTCATAAAATTAAGTAACGGCTCTTTAGATTTATTGCGTTATTTAATTTGACACCCAATGAGAATTGTTGCTTCTATAAATACAATGTAATTTTTATTTTTATTTTAACAGTTTTGCTATTACTGACGAAGATCGAAACCTTTATGATATTTTCTGTTGCTTCAAATTGATTACTAATTCTGATTGACAGACTATGTATAATAATATGTTTTCGATGTTCATTATAATTCAGTCTGAGGCTTCTGCAACTACACGTAAATCTTATTTATGAATGACATCGTAATAATGCTTACAGAGATAAACTGTGGACACCCTGGTCAGCTTTGGAACGGATGGTTGGAAAACATATCCTCGGGGACAGGATTGGGCGCATCCATTATATTTAGGTGCCAAGATGGGATGAAGATGGAGGGAAATGGATCTGCGATCTGCCAAAGTGATGGAACTTGGAGTCATCCATTGCCAATGTGTTTGGGTAAGTTGACGTGATCACACGCGTACTCTGATTAGCTCTAATCTTTATTATAGGCGGCATTACATAGAAAATTATGATATTGCAAACTACCAAAACCTGATTTAAAAAATTTGCAACTAGGCAAGGTATAGATGCAGAGAACCTTTTTGCTGAGCTAACGAATTTTCCAACATGTCTATTATGTTCCAACTATCTCAATTAGTTCAAAATTCAACATGAGATCATTTTATATATTCCTTTGTTTTGAACTACGATCTAACTGCCATCAATCATAATAATTTCGAACAAAACTTAAGTATTAATAGAGACTTCAAAACTAAGACATTGATTAAAGAAAGCTATTGATAAAGGCAAGTCCAAGTGAATAGAACCTCTTTGTTACAGCCCCCTGTGTAGTACCACACGTATCCCAGGGGAAGGTGGTACTGATGGAGAAGAAAGCAGGGGGAAATGACTCGCAGGAGCATACACAGATTGTTGGCAGCTCGTCCATGGTACAGCATGGTAAGTTGTCCTTGATGATGAAATTATTGAAATAAAATTAGATGTTCTTCAATATATAGTTACTATACGTCATGAGGCTGCTATGATAGAACTGAATTTAACGTAGTTTTCAGTTAGTTTCTCATCGTAACGATCGCTTACTTGTTGATGATAATTGATACCAGAGTTCTTTTCTATTTCAATTAATGTTTCGCATTCAAAAGACCAGTAACCAAAAATAATTAAAGAGACTACTTACACAGAAATACGATGTGATTCTGTAATTTTACCCATTTTAATGAAATGTTATAAATTGCAGGAGATATGATTGTAGTGGATTGTGAGAAAAATTACGAGTTTCCGTCCAATAATATGGCAGTTATATGCAATAACGGAACTTGGACTCAAATACCAAGATGTCAACCAGCTAGGTAAGAAAAAAATGTCTTAAAGTATTCTCAGATATACAATAAAAGGAATTATAGAACCACTTACACCTAAATGTTGTTCATGAAACACATTTGAATAACGATAAACTTACGAATAATGATAAACTTTGCAGATGCAAGAAAATGCCCAAATACCCTCGGAATGGAATGGTAATAGCTCCGAAAACTGAACATGGAATGAAAGCAAGGTTTAGATGCAAAGACGGGTTTGAACTGAAGGGGAATCCTATCGTAATTTGCTCCTTTGGAAACTGGAGTGGCGAAACTCCGAGATGTGAAGAAGGTACCGTCTTTTAATCTGAAATTGTAAGCTTACCTTTTTACCCAACTGCGCAAGTAGGGTAAAGTGTTTGAAGCGTATGTATGTATGTTCTTTGTTAGCTTCGCTGGCCTAAGTGGCTTCCCTGGTTTCAACATGATGCGGTGTGATTAGTTTTGTCTAAATTGTGAAAGTGACATAGACTATTAAAATTATTAAAATACCCTCCCAATTTTTAGTAGTTGGTTTTTTTCGTTTAATGATTACTAATTATTAGTCTTCTTCCTATTGTATAGCTTATGAATGCTTGTTTTCTTTATTACAGTATTCTGTCCATTCCCTGGATATATTGAAAACGGAAAAGTGTTACTAGTCGGTAACATGGGACTCTACGATTATCGTCCTTATGTAAAAAAGGTGAGTGAAACTTTACCTTCAATATCATTTCTTTTCCGAAAAGTTAAATCTTAAATTCGTTAAAAACAAACGCCTTTTACTGAAAGCTATTAAAAATAGCTTACTTAGCTATAAGGGCTGGTAATGTTCAAAGATTATTGTAGGTGAAGCCCGCTTTGATACAAGAGAATGATAAACTCTTATTAAATTTGAAAATATTGAAGTCAAATGATTAGGTATACCCATAATATTTATTACTATTTCATTGTACAGACCGTAATAATAATAGAACATCTGGAATTCTTATTTTCTGTTCATTTTAAATTTTAGGTTGTCAACAATAAGCAGATTATGTATGAATGCGATAAGGGGTATGTGTTGTCTGAAGGTCCGCCGGGAGCCACTTGTGTTGGTGGGCATTGGAGCCCCAGGGAGTTACCAAAGTAAGCTAGTTTTACTTAACTTCAAAAAACAGATGGTAATAATTGTAATCCCCATCCTACCTGTATGTTAGAACTACTAAAAACAATATTTTAATATACGTTTAATTACGTAATTTAATCTTTGTGTTTGATAAAAATTACAAATGAAATTGAAAAAGTCAGACTATAGTCAACATTTTTAATGTAATTTTGTAACACGGTTCATGCGTGCCCGTCAAATTAGCTAATTTATATTCTTTTTTAGATGCACTTTATACCAACATCCAAGAATACGCTGGAGCAGAAGGCGACGCTCTGTAACAGAACCGGAAATACGTCACAGACGATCTGCTTACCTCCGACAATATTACAACAATTTAAGACGTCAATCACTTGAACCTAACCAGCAACACTTAGATGAACTCTACGATAAGTATAATCATGATACAAGAAAGCCTACTTTACGACATGCAAATTTCAAGTTGATGAAGAAATTTGATCTAGAATTTTTAGAGGACGATGATATAGCTCCGTCGGATACCGACACTCCTGATGGAGAAAACTTTCCAACAGCTGTTTACACTGTTTATAATGTACACGGTGAACCTATCGGCCACAGATTATATTCCTACCAACCTGTTTACGAACCTGAAGAAGAAGATGTAGTTCGTCACGATGAAATCCCGGATTATGAAGATTCATCAGAATTTGAAGATAGCTCCCACGTTACTATTTTAAAAGGTGGCATATTTTCTGATCATGAATCAGAATCACACGATGAAGTCGCTGATAATATAAACAGGCTAAAACATCAGTATTTTGAAAAGTATGTTGATAAACGAAGGAAAAGGTACTTGAATCAAAAAACAGGTGAACATCATGAGATAGAAAAAGAAAATAAAAAGGAAATCGATGTGGAATTACAAGGGGCTGAAAGTAAAAATATACAAATAACTACACAAAAACCTGTTGAGACATCGACGAAGTCTAGAAAAAAGCGTAATATTATAACAGAAGAAACGGATAGGGAAATTTTGACCAAACGCTCACATGAACGACAATCGCATATGATTGACGAAATTGATGCTGATTCATTAAAAGTAATACCGTTAGAACCAAAACATAAAAATGAAACAAATAATGAATCACACAGTAAAGAAGTAGCTGTGATCCCAATACATTACAATAATACTAATTCCACAGTAGTCGAAAATATTATAGAGAAACGTGATAAAAGAACAAGTAGAAAAACTGACAGACTTAATCAGACTACGGCTACTGTTCCTAAAACGTAAGTCGTTCATTATCTAAGCTTTGTAACTCATTAAATTGGTTCAGCCACTGAGCTATTAATTGGCTACAAATGTAAAATATTGAACCCAAGATTTTACTGTTACTAGAAATCATTGGTTAAAGGTTTTTATCGTTAAACAATTGTAGTAAAATGATATAAGAGGCCTTTTTTTTCTACGTAGCGTTCACTGACTTTTGGACTTTCAATTACGAAACTTCGATTTGTAGTTGGTCCTTTAAAGTGGTTAAAGTAAAAATAAATAAACTAGCAACAATGTAAACTCTATTTTATAAAATTAACAGAGGGCGTGAAGGAAAGGGAGGTAGAAATCGCCAACGCGAGTCATTAACTGCTGAAGAAAAAGAAGCGGAAAATAAAGAAAGTTCTGAAAATGGAAATAAAACAGAATCAGAAAAGGGTAAGAAGGGACGACCGAAGAGCCCTTGCGAGCCAATTGAAAGTGAACCTTATGTCAATATTGAGATAGTTAAATATGGAAGAGACCCTAACAATACCTTCAGTTCTGGTATGTTTATTTTTAAACATCTCTTTATCTTTCGAATTTTTATGGAGAATTTAATTTAGATTAAAGCACAAGAACCTTAGCAAGGTTATTTTAAGTAACACAAAATTGTAGATAAATAAATTAATACTTTCAGGCACAATTGTAAGAGTTGCTTGCGGCAAAGGCTACGGATTGAACTTAGAATTAAACGCAACAGCCAAATGTGTGCGAGGGAGATGGAAGCCTGAAAAACCTAAATGTGAAATCCGTGAGTAAAAACAAGACAGCACAATTTTCTCACCTTTCGGAATGTTTTTTTTGTAATGCGCATGGAGTACGAGTTTTGATACAATCTAAATAGAATTTAAAACTGTAGCGTTAGAGTTCTTTTTGCAGTGCCTTGTCACGTGCCGACAACTGAGTATGGTATTTATACCATGCTTCAAGACTCTGGGCTTGGGAGCCAGATGGTCTCAGGACTGACCCACGGAGATGAGAAAGAGTTGAATGAAACAGATCCTGTTCCTAATGGACAAGTCGTTCACTTCTCTTGTGAATATGGGTATGTATGGTCACAATTCAAAGTATTATGAGCGAAATAATTGGATGTTTCACGAAGTTCTCTGTTATATTTTGCAGGTATAATGTTCAAGGGCCTACTAATCTTCGCTGTTGGCTTGGAGAATGGGCTGTTACTAGCATGCCAGAATGCGTTGCCGGTAAGTTCTTTTGATGAGACTAACTATACTATATTTTCTCTTAAATTCATGGGTTGTGTATTCCCTAACAATTTCATAAATGTGATACTGCGTTTAACTATGAATGATACCATACTAAATACAGCTGCATTGAAGTAAAGAAAGATAGATAATTGAAACATTTTTTCTCATAAATTTGATATCTCCTCTGACTCTGACAGTGTAGCTTTCAACAAAGATCAAATTAAAGACAACGATAACGATAATTATGATGATGAGAAAGATAATGATGATTGTACATCATCTTCTCCAGCTCCTTGTGAACTGCCTCTTCTCCACGGCGCCACGTATGAAGCTGGATACAGAGCTGGTCTCACAGTAGCTCACGCATCCTCAGTAGATATAGCCTGCGAGCCCGGCAGGTCACCACCGGCGACTCTCAACTGCCATCTTGGACGACTGCAGCCAACAGTTCACGATTTCTGCAGACCTTTAGGTAACTTTTTTTAGTTTAATAAGTTAACACTTTCCAGCTAATGGAAATTGGAAGGTAGTGTAGCCTTAAGTGGTAGTGGTAGTTATCCAAAATTGTTACGCAGAAGATTTTTCCTAGGCACACATAGATATTCCTGGACCTGTCGTATTTAGTCAATCTCTTTGTATCTTGATCAGGTTAGATGATACATTTTGTCTTCTCTCAGTTGAACTACAATTGACTGATGCAATGTAAATAATTTCACTCCGATGTGGATTTAAAAAGAAAAACTAAAAATTTTGCTACCACCATTTTCAGCTAATGTTTCGAGGCCACGCCCGACTTCAGAATACCAGAGTGGATCAGATATAGTAAGAGAAGATATATCTGAGCTGGAACCAGATTTACAGGGAAAAGCTGTCTCTGAGTGTGGACCGCCAGCGAGGTAACATGAGTTCCAAACTATTTATTATTCAATTGTTATTAATCAAAATATTTTTAGCTTTTAAATAAATGTCTAATAAATATAGTATCATTAACACTATATGACATATGAACTGTGGAATCTTTACGTGCTGTGACCATCCAAAGGTCGAGTTTCCATTGGACAACTTGACCTAAATTATTTTCTTCAATTCCTTATCATTAAAGATTCAGCAATTCAATAAATGAATTTTATTCATTAATTATAAGTCCGCTTTCATTGTAGCTTATGTGTGGTGGTTTTTTGTTATAATTATTTTATTGGATACCAATATCAAAAATGTATCTTTTGCCAGTATGATGTTAATTTTGTGTGAAGCTTTTACGTTGTGGACTGGCAATAAGAGAATAATTGGTCCTCCTGCTTCGGACGCAATCGGTTTTCTTTTGTTACTTTTATTTATTTTGCTAAACATTAGAATTTATTTACCTTTACCTGTGTAAGTTGTGTTCAAAGTTTATTGATATTAGCCAATAATAACTTGAACACAACTTTGTCATTGATCATTTTGCCCTTTGTTGGGAAAACAACGACAAAAAAATAATATTTTTGCAAAGAATTTGCGTTTCTTATTTGCTGGCTGGAAAGACTGAAGGGAACACAAGCGTTCAGGGATGCCAAGCCCTGGTGAGAGCCTTCTAGGTTCGGACTTTTGCTTCTCTAACTTGTACTTCATATTTCTGATCATTGCCACTTTCAACAACAGTTCGAATAGACAACACATCGTCATCTACTTGTTTAGCGTCATCCACATTGAACTGATCACCAGTTTCGGATATCTCCTCATGAAAATCTTTCTTGCATTCATCTCTCTATAACATTTGGTTTTATAGTCTATCTTTATCGGTCTCATCTCTTTCATCGTTCAACGATCCCGATGAAATCCTCAGAAGGCAGGGCTTAGTTTACAGTTGTTCATGTTCTTAAAAATAAATTATTTGATTCGTTCAGATTAAAACACAGCACTACAGCTGTATATCTAGCTTTTTTCTCTTTGTCTTGGCCAAGCTTGTGTTTTGTTGCTAATTTTTTGCAGAATTCGTCGTTGTGTAGGTAGTGCATGTTTTTCATTTTTGAACGTGGGAATTGCTTCAATTACTAATTGATGCAGTTTCTAATTTTTCAGTTTACAATTTTGACTTAT
Source organism: Lerema accius (assembly GCA_001278395.1). Taxonomy (NCBI): domain Eukaryota; kingdom Metazoa; phylum Arthropoda; class Insecta; order Lepidoptera; family Hesperiidae; genus Lerema; species Lerema accius. Next base: position 83,461 of record LGAG01000185.1, read on the forward strand.
CTTGAATTTAAAATTTAGACGTATTATGAACATCTGACAAAAAATCCTGTAGGGTGCAAGGGACCTTGATATATCGTGACGGAGCTGAAGTGAACGGTACCCTTGGTGTGGAAGGGTATCCTCATGGAACTGAGATCACGTTCAGGTGTATAGCCTCAATAATGGGGGAGAGGACTACCTGGAAACTGATCTGCGAGCAGGGAGACTGGGTGGGGAAAAGCTTTAACTGTGGTAAGCAATTGCAAATTTTACTAGAAAAAGATACGTTTACATCCTAACCTAATGTTGTACCTACAATGAGAATGAAATACTTGCAGAGGAATTGGAAGCTCAAAGCGAAGAATTACTGAACAACAACACCTGCACGTTCAGAAATGAGGAACCTCATGTGGTGTCTTTCTTCAATGACCTGGAAATAACAGAGACTGTAGACTTTCCACCTGGAGCCGTCATTATATCCAGGTACGTTTGACCACAATTCTTAACGTAATACTAAAGAGGTAGTTCAGAACAATGTAAATGGTACTGAGTTTAATAAACTTCCAGGTGCAGTGATATTGGGAAATATGCAATGACAGGATCTCAGACAAGAAAATGCATCGGTGGATCATGGGATGGGACCAAACCAACATGCTTTGGATTGAATCAGGAGAATGACTATGCTAGTAAGTAATCTAACACTCTTTTGAAAGATTTTTTGGTGTATCCAGTTCAAGAAGTTTTAATGCTGGATACTCTGAAAGAAAACATTTGTTTCTTCACTCATTTGTTACATCGCATCCCGTGGCAGCTGGTTTTCAGTAAGACTTTTCTTCGTATGGTTCGAATTGGTGACAATAGAGACATAAAAAAAACAAAATTATAAATATAAATAATAAGAAACAGTATATTTAATGCATTATTGTGAGTGTCTTTAGATCAAATTAAGTGCAAATGTTCTCAACTTTCATCTTGTCTTGTTTTCAGTGGAGAAGCCACCGACAATACTCTTCAGGTATTCTCAAGGACCAATAGCACAGACCAACGACGGTAAGCTGCTCGTGTACCCAGGCACTGTGCTGCACATGGAGTGTCTTTGGATGAGGAGGTTCGGCAATCCCAAGTGGAATGTCACGCATTTCTATCCAGAGTAAGTTATTTTTATTACTGATAAATTGTAGATAATAATTACATAATTGCGATTATACGAATGCAAAATATAGAGCTCTTTAAAAAGGACGTAAAGAGGTCTCTTTCTCAGGGAAGGCGAAACATGGAACAGTCCTTTGATGTCGCACATGACCATAGGCGACGGTGACCACTTTCAATCAGGTGGCCCGTCTGCTTCTTTCTTTAACCTTTTAGGCTATAAAAATGAAATCTAGACCTTCAATTATGAATAATGGTTCTGTAAGAGATAATGTTAAATGGTATATGATTCCAGCATGGACCGCAAGTACCAAGAAGGTTGGACCGACGACCCTGGAAGAGACAGTCAGCTGGAGTACCGACTGAGCATCTTGGGTGCGGAGAAAGAAGATTCAGGCGTATACAGATGTGAGACTCCGGCGAGACAGAGTCACCAGGTCGAGATTATTGTTGAAGGTATTTACTTTTTAAATGAAAACCAATGTCAGATAATGATGTAGTAGCTTGCTGAAGCCTAGTCAGTTAGTTGTCGAACTTCCACCATAATTCGTTGCGTCAAACAATAGTATAAGTCGATTAAATTACCTGTCTAAAACATTAGAAATTATAATCAAAAGATGGAAGACTGTCTATTAAAGGGGCCCTCCATCTGACGATTGTGTACTATGTCGTCCAAGTTTCCAAAAAAACAAATATACTTAATTTAGTTTTTTGTTCTTCTTCGGCGGTAAACGGTGTAATAATGCAGACTTTGAATTATTCTTAAACATCACGTATTAACATAAAGATGATTTTTTTGATCCTAGATGTCCACTGTCCGCCATTGCCAATCCGTCGTGGACTTGTTGCAAGTGCTTTGGACACGATGCTGGGGACTGAGATCAAGTTCTCGTGCGCTAACGGGAACGCTCTCCTCGGGGCACACACCCTGGTCTGCAGGGCATCAGGCAACTGGAGTGCACCCTTACCAGTTTGTGAAAGTAAGTGGATTGAGGAAACCTACTGATGATGACTTGATGGTAAGTGGTCACCGTCTCTCATTAAGCAAACCATACCCAAAACTTGACTAATGTTGTGAAAAATAATGTAGAAGTTCGCAAAATTTTAAGCTCCCTATGTTTACGGAATCAGCTGTTCGCAATAACAGGTCAATGAGGCAAGATAAGACAAATTATAATATACCCTAACCTTTACCTTGTAAGATACAATTTACCTGGAAAGGTTCTTGGTAATATCCTTTTCTATCCTAGGTGTTGAATGCGGAGAAGTGGTCCACGATACGCCACTAAAGGAAGGAGAGAGGAGACCTCGTGTTGCGGTAGTGTCTCGAGGGGTGGGAGGTCGAGCGGCCTTCTCCTGTCCTGCGGGCTGGGCCCTCAGCGGGGCCTCGGAGACTGTGTGCCTACCTGCTGCGGACTGGGCCAGGCCTTTCCCAGTTTGTAGAGGTAGATACTTCCATCGGAAATTCTGTATGTCGTTGAATAACAGACATTTAAACTTTGACATTTGTAAAACTGTCTTTCTTCAGTCGTGTCTCCCTATTGATGATTATGTTCTGTGGCGCTAAGATTTATTTGATCGCCTGCCTCTATATTTAATAATCAGCGGCGTAATGGAGTTACATGGTAATCAATATCTTCAGGTATTTTGATACCTAGTCTATTAGTAAACCTGTTTCCTCTAGGTTGCTTGCACTGAATTTTGCCTGTCACCAAGATTTTCACCCTATATATTGAAAGATCTAAAAACAGCCACGATTTCTGGTTTCCTTGTCTTTACAGAGGTATCCTGTCCTGCACTCCCTCCACCTGCCTCAGGCTATGTGCTCGGCAGGGCTCCATACCGAGCTGGTGACGTCCTGCAGTTCCACTGCAACCCAGAGCACACGCTGCACGGGAGACCTATCCTGGTCTGCCAGGACAGCGGACGATGGAGCGACAAACCACCTACTTGTGAGTTCTAGCGGAAATATTTGTTTTATTTAGCTGTAAGTTATAAGCAGCGTAGACTACCCATCCTTATCCCATGCTGGTAGACCAGAGTACCTTAAGAGGCCACAGATGCTGCAAGCTTGGCAAGGTTTCGCAGAAGGTTTATACTATTATTATCAGTATTATTAAGCTCAAATTAAATTGCTAGTATCTTTCTGCTCTCCTTCCTTGACTAGCGACCAACTTAAGTCTAGAGATCATGTTAAGCAGTCGGTCTCAGTTGTTATCTATCGTGGACAATCGTTGAATTATATCAGAAGCCTTTGAACGACATAAAAAATACTGATACTTGGGTTGGCCGCTCAACCCTCCACCTACAAAAGCAACATGTTGTAGGCTCTAGGCCTCCTCAGTTATGAGGAGAGACCCTCAGTTGAATCTACCCCTCGTCAGCAACCAACCAGGAAATATAAGCGGAAACCCGTCAGTAGTCAGCAGTAGCCTGTCGACGATGATTGTCGCAATTATCCCGGCAGGTGCTCAGGCGTGTACGTACCCCGGGACCACGATCTCGGGCCGCATGTCCTCGGTCAAGTTCTACTACAAGATTGGGGAGACCGTCTCCTTCACCTGTGAGCCGGGATACAAGCTGAAGGGGGCGCCTATGTTGAGGTGTTTGAAGTAAGTTGACAGTTGTTATAAACTATCTCTTGATTAACTGCAATTAAGGATATAGGTTCAGGGGTCTTTGGAGCCTCAATTTCTTTATCTTAACTTATAGCTTATTAGCTAATTTCATGTGCCATGATTTAGGAATGGACAAGCGTTTAAATATCTTCAACTGCACAGTAAAATATCAAATTCCATTTAATTGTTTTGTCATAACGATTACCTATACCTATGGTCTTCTGTCTTACCAGACAAGGATCACATGTAAACCTTCATTATTCCAGGAACAGAAAATGGTCAAACGCAATACCACTCTGCGCACCAGTGGCCAACTACTCCTCAACAGACTCCCTCGCGATGTTTAACGGTGACATCGACGCCATGTTGTCAGACGCCGCCATCTTGACGACGGACATCTTGAAAATGCGCGAAACTCCCGCCATTTTGTCACCAGAGAGCTACAAAGCGGCCGTGACGCGCGTCGCCGCCACGCGGCTCTTCCACAGAGCACCAATAGAGACATACAAAAATAGAATCTCAAGAGTCAATAGGTTTATAAGGCGAGATACAGAGAGATAATTACCATAGATTATGTAGGATAAGTTGGTAATACGTATGTTACCATAGCGCTTCGATTACGGCTGATTTTTTTTTATGTCGCGTTCACACTACTTTTATTTAAAACAACATTTTCCAGAAATTTTGAGTAACATTCCATTATGTAAGTTTTGTGAGTAACTGTAGTGTGGATTCAACAGACCCATTAAACTCGCAGATAAAAAATAGATTCTACGCCATATCGTTTTTAATTTTTTTTTTCTTCGAAATATTTTCGTCCATTTTGAATATTTCGATTTTATGAACTTTTTTCGAGCAATTATTAAAAATTTCTTTCAAAGAAACTTGTGTCAAAATGAAGCCAAAAAAAAATTGACTGAAAATCGAAAAAATGATCTCGATATAAATGCTCATTATAATATTTTTTTTATTATTTACACTTACTAACAAAAAAACTTTGAAGGATTTGACGAAATGAGACTTGACTCATAAACGTAATTATAATTACTAGTAGGAATTAATTAGCAATATTAATTACTAATTATTAATTAAAGGTTGACTTATTACTGTTATTTTAAATAAACTGTTTCTTGTCTATAATTGTTAAAAAAACTTAGATCTTACGTTATCTTAAACAATAAATTGACATTCCTTGTTGAGCAAAGCTCTTTTGTATTATAACTGTTCTTACAATAAATCTCAGACCAAAAATTATAATTATAGACTCAGTGTTCAGAACAAAAAAGTAAAATCAATTTGTAGGGGGAAACATGAGCGCGCTCCCTACATATGTAGAAACACTGAACACGCCACACGCACACTGAGACTGAGACCAATGACAACACATTACGTCACACATATCGTCACGAAGTATGGCCAATCAGATGAGCTATCCTAGATCGCGCTATCGAAACATTCTACGATCCCTGCATATATACACAATGGCCCGAAGTTAGCGGTCGGGCCGCGGTCCCCAGGCAGAGACGTCGCCTGGCGGAGATCTCCACTTTTCCTCCACAAATTTTTCTTTTTTACGATTTACATACCTACCTTACATAGCACGACCTGCCGAGCATTGTACTGGGAAACGTTATCATTTGTTATTTACATTATGTTTTTCGATTACGCTGTTTTGTTCTGAAAACGAAGTCGATAGGTATATTTTTTGGTCTGAGTAATAAATATTGTTTATTTATTTGTAACATTAATTATTTTTTGGTAATTGTAAATAATATGCTTCGCCAAAGATAAATAGTTTACTCGTATACATAAATTAATTTAGATATTACTTAAGGTAACTTAAATAAAAGTAGGTATATAATTAATTAATTAATTATAATTATATTAAATGTAATTATTTTAAATAGGAATTCGAATGTGTAATTATAACATTTAAACTTTATTGTTCTAGACCACTACCACGCACAAATGTTTGGAAAATTTTTATTCATTAACTCAAAATAATTAAAATCAGTTCAGCTTGAATACTACATTTGAGAAATAATAAATGAATAATAATATTAAATTTGAATAATTATTATAACTTTGATTTTCTTCATATCATAACATACCTATTATGTCTGTTTAAAATGCAATAAGTATTATCATTTTCTTTTTCAATAAATTACTTATTAAATTATTTATTTTATTTATTGGGTAAAACAAAATTGTAGACAATTATTTGTTTATAAAAAGTATATTTAATTTGAGATTTTTCTTTACTCTTCATGACATAATTTCGTTTTATTTTTAATCAATTAGATACATTTTTAAAACCTAATGCATATTGTATTGTATTCAAGCTGAACAATCGTGCATATCAAGCAAAATTGCATATCCTGTATTGTTGGACATTTATAAAAATCATAACAATACGATTAAAATTATTGTAACATTTGCATTACATTTACCTGTATACATTTTCGTATATTAAGCCCGTAACAGACGGTAGTTACTTATTAAAAAAATGGTCTCCGATGCAACTGTATTTTTTGTATTTCTATCAAAATCATATCTTTTTTTTACTTGCTCAGAATGGAAATTATAACTACATAGCATAATTTAGTGTATTTTAATTAAATATTAATTTAGTTTCATAAGTACTACAAACAAACACTTATATTCATAAGGTTTTATTCATAATTTATATGGTTATCAAAATTATTAACATAATTTGTAATTGAGAATTGTATTGACACGAAAAAAAATCATTTAAAACTAATAATATTTTGTCGGTGTCAATAAAAATAATAAACACTCAAATGTAAAGTATACAATATTATATCTCCTAATTAATTCCTTTTTGTTATTTAATCTGCCTTTAAATTAATTTTATTAACTAAAAATATCGGAACCGGCATCCGATTTACCGGAAACTACCGTCTGTTACGCCTTTTAACTTGTCCTCAGAATTAAACAAATAAAGTGATCCATCATATTTCTTTTGTTTTGTTGTTCTGTTAATATTTCCTCACCACGTCAGAAATTCTCTGAAAGAAACTATTATTCTTTTAAAAATGCATTTTTCATTCTAGACGTCAACAGAATATGGATTTTTTTCAGCAATACATTCAATTGTATCGATGTAAAAATAATAAATAATTTATCAATATTACATTACGTAATATTAGTACAATTGTGGCTTATTATCATTTTGCAAGTTCTAAGGGGAATGAATAACTGAAATTATTAATATTAATTATAATTATTAATTTAATAATACTATTTAATTTTACAAATAGATGCAACATTTACTTCCTAGCTGGTTAAAGCGACTGTGACGGATATCTATAATCAACGGTCGTTTCTTCTACTCATTTGCTAGAAATTATTAACATAAAAATGATATCAACAAATAATGATGTACAAGTATGAAGGAAAAGCGTGACGAAATTGACAATAAATTAATTTCTCCCTAACTGAAACTGCGTTACTCATTGCAGTGTATATACAGAAGAGTGTAATTACACCGCGTTCACATCGAGTAATGTATACGTTCAAGCGATAATTTCTGTCGTACAGTAACTGTGTTTTCAAACGAGATGGTCGTATATCGCGTAGCAAAGTTAAGTTAGCTACTTGACGGCCAGTTAAGCGCCAACCGCGCCGTAAGCCAACCGTATACGCGATTCCCGCGCTTTTTTTCGAACTGTCAAAATGTGTCACGATTTCGCGCTCTAAAAATCCATAGATAATTTGTTTTTTTGTTGGTGCCAGTGCTAGTGTCTTTATTTTTTTTATTTTTTATTCCTGTTGTATTATGATTGTGTTTGATGGTGTTTTGTGTTGTGGCGATAATGTATAAAGTGCTCAGGTGGGTTAATAGTTTAGCTCATTGGTTTCTGTTTACTTTGATGATAACATTCTTCGGTTCAGCCTGTTTTGACATTTTTTCGATATATTTATTGCTTTAGAATTCCATTTTTTGGGATTTTCGTATTTACTTCTAGTAACTTCTTGGAAAATGAGATCAATTATAATGGACATTAGAAACATACATGCAATTAATTATTCATAAAAACAAAATAAAATAATTACAATTTAAAAAAAGTTGCAATAAAAAGAGGGAAAGTCTAATACATTAATCTAAAAATTAAAAAAGTTTAAAAGGAAAAATCTAAAAATGAATAAGAAAAAATCTTTTAATAACTTAAAATCTGTCATTTCATATTACGTAATTCCTTATTTAACACCGATTTTCAGATCAACCTTTCGTTAAAAATAGTCATCAAGTGATTTTACTTTTTTCACTGAATCAAAAAAGTTAGCGACGTAAATGAGGTTAAATGGTCTAAAGAATCTTAAGTTGTGATATGTTCCTGCCCATTACTGTCCCATAGCCATATCTGGGCTCGGTCCCCTGTCCATTTTAGTAAAAACACACCTACAAAATGCATAATATTGACCAAGCGCCGTTTACCGTACAAACGTGTTTAGTGGAATTTTAAGTGTTATTATGAAACAAAATTACTGGACCAAATTAGATGCAGTTTTCACCAACTAGCTAATTTTAATTTTAGTTTTGCAAGAGTGAAAGTAATTGCAAACGGTTAAGTGCTGTTATTGTTCAGTTTTGGGCTTAGTTTTATTGTTATAATCTCATACTACTGATTTTCTTTTTCAAATGGATTTATAATTTGTACCTATCCATTTATTTTCTTTTATATAACTGCTTACCTAGTCTTTTATTTAAAAAATTATTACTCCGATTTTTTTTACCTGATAACTTAATTAAAAAACAAAATTCATATTCAAATCACGCCATAAAATATTTCACAAATCATTTACAGACTAACTTTTTTATTTGAACATATGTGATAAAAAAAAACTCACTCTACTAAGTCTCTAGAAAAAAAATCTAATACAGGATAATAATCACAGTAGATTAAAAACAGCAACCTCGTACAATCGACCATAGACAAGAAACTATTGAATACCGAATGCCTAGTTTATCATTATGACGTGATGGTAGGATAGGATGCTACAACTAGTCTACCTAGAATGCAATGTGGTAGGAATGTCAAACATGCAGCCTATGTCACTGGCCGTCGAGTTTCTATTATTATTGTAATTTTAATCGTCAATAAGAGGTTTAATTACGTCATAGTATTATAAGCTTTTAATACTGTAGTAGGAATGAAACGTATTTATTGTTTATGGCAGTTTAGAAAAGTCAGCAAATTATTTTATGTTAGTAGACGTATATGAAAACAAAAAAATCCAGCTGCTATAATTTTTTTGGGGCAAAAAAATTAAATAGCTTTTTTACTTTTTTCCACAATTTTTCCAACTTGTCCTATTTAGCGCGTAGATTTACGTAAACCTTGTAACGGAAATCACACATTTTCATGTTATCCAGACTTTTCCAGGTGATTTCATCACTTCAATATCATAGGTTAAAATATTCACAAAAATATTTCGAAATTTTTTTTATTTATTTAAAAGTAAGATGGATTAAAAAAACTGACTTTTCAACCAGTACAATTCATCTAACCTCAAAAAATTAAAACCCTACAAAATAGTATGCATCTTAAAATCGAATGCAAATTTTCAGCGCGAAACACATTAAAACGAAAATTAATAAGTAAAGAACGCAAACAAACGCGTCATCGTTTTATTCTTTTGTTTTTTTTAAATAATTCACTCATTGTCATTGCCGCGGCCATCCGCCCGTTCAGCCAGGCAAATGACAAGGTTTTTTGCCGCCAAAACGTTTCTTACTGCTACAATTCTTTCCGACGTTCGCTACAGCCATTGTTTGTTAGTTACTTCTCATAAAAGGTGTTATTTCTCTTGTTCATCGTTACTAATTATAGTAATTGTGTTTAATGTGGTTACTTCCGTAAAATTTCCTCTTTAGGAGTAAGTAAGCATTCCCTAATGGTATTTTTAGATAGATGTGTTACATCCTTAGTAAAAAAAGGTTTTTATCGTCTTTACGATAATTATTTGCCGTCTCAAATCCATAATCTTTTTGAAATGAATGAAATGAATTAAATCCATTTGACATTCAATGACCCAATATGACATTACTAATTTTATTGTTTTTTTTTAAATTTATGTCATGATGACTTTTTGTCTTCTAGAGCTAGAGGGCGTCACATTATTATTTAACTTAAAGATCTACTCAGAACCTACGAATATTTAAGAAAACCTCATTTGTCAAACTATTAGGAAGAAACATACATACATACATACATAAAAGTCATAACTCTTCGTTACCAGTCGAAAAAGGTTATACTTAGGCAAATTTTTGTTCTGTAAAAATTTAATACAATTTTTTTTGTTAACTGTACCCAGAATTGTATGTATGTTATACATACCTATAACCGGGTCCATATTACAATATTCAAGTGATTGATTGACACATAATACGACATTAGAGTGATGGCTGATAGCAGAACAATGTAGTCGTGCTTATGAGATTGGATTAGATTGGATTGGAAAGCTATAGTTACTTCCTTGATGGAGTTTTTGACCGGTAACCCATCGGTGATGAATTTGATATTGTTGTCTTTGACCATTAGCTGCATGTTCCTATTTAGATAACAATAGGTAGGTAGTTGTCCCACTGCTGGGCTCGGGTCTCCTCTCACAGTAGTACAGGTCATAGTCCACCACGCTGGCCTAGTGCGGATTGGCAGACTTCACACACCTTTGACAACTTAATGGAGAACTCTCAGATGTGCAGGTTTTCTCAAGTTTTCATTCACCTAGGCAAGTGATAGTTAGTATCTAATAGGTAAGTTAATGAAAATCAAAAGTGTCGGGGTTCAAACTTAGGAACTCCCATTGAGAAGACTGACGTTCAAACCACTAAGCTATTACAGCACTATTTAAGTATTCATTTGTGTTTCATAAAGCCGATGATAATATTATGTTAACTATTGTCTATCGATATATTAGAAACTTTTTATTCTAATGATGTAAATTTAATAACAATTTTTTTTAATAATATTATTCATTTAGTAAATTTTGACGTTGGTTAAGTGAGCTATTAGTTCCTAAGACAAAATAAATTATTTGAATTGTTGCCTACGTAATAAGTATCTAAATACTTCTAGGATCTTAAGTACGTAGGAATTTAATTAATATTCGCCTACAGTCACGAGGTACCATCATTTGAATATCTCCGTAATTACCATATTGCAATTTATTTAATAAGCTTGTTATCGTATTTATTCGCAAAAAAATTCACGTGTTATAGTCACGTCTTGCTGAAAATACATACAAACAAAAAACTGTTTATAATATCACACAAAAAGTTTTAGATACAATCCATAATGTTACATTACGGATTAGCGAAGCGAAATCTTAAATTCGGAGGAGAAATATTTGAGATACTTAGCGTCTATATTATACGTAAAGGATTAAATTTTGGTAAAGTTAAAATTTACATAGAGAAGACGAGCAGGAAGAAATTAAATTTATAATATATTACAAATTACAAATACATTTTATTAAGGAGACGAACAAAACGCACACTACTACACTGCATTTCATACTCACACACGTCGAATAAAAGACCTCTTTGACAGACAAACTAAAGATTGACATTTTATTGTTGAATTTCAACGACAGAAGGTTCTAGAATAACTAAAACTTTCCACAGATCACACTAAGGCATACTTCTCAAACCTTCGAGAAATTGACATACATACATACATACATACGCTTGAAAAATATCCTGTCGTAGTTAGGTAATAAAAGACTCTTCAGAAAAACAATTGTTATTGTTACATAACCATCAACGTATTTAAAATGGCGTCTCACCTTGGCATTAACACGTGACTCGTGAATGAATGGTAATTATTACTTATTGTACTTATAAGTGACTTACTTGTTAGCAGTTACGGGTTAAGATAGGAACGATAAGTCATTACGATGTCTTAAACCTGTATTATTAACTTTACCGTGTTTTTCGTATGCCATCCTTCTGTCTATTTATCTATCCATCCATCTCTAGATTTCCATAACGTGATAAATAGAAATAGGTTCCCTTGGGAAACACCCAATTCCTTTTTGAAAAACACTTTTCAAAATTATATTTCTAGAGTGAATAAGCTTCCATAAGGCTAGTGCGCTTTAATCACAGTCTACAACATTTTCCATCTGGTGGGATTGTATTCAAATTCAAATACAAAATCATTTATTCATATAGGTATCACAGATACACTTGTTCAAGTAATTTTTTGAATCTACTCCCGCTTCGTAAGGTGCTTTGACATGGAGGAGAAGAAGCAGGGTAAGGAACTTCCCAGCACATATTTTTTAAATAATAATAACAAACGATAGACGTTTTACAAAAAAAAAATCTAACCTGAATGGAACTAGATGTAGTGAAGCACTAACTTAATAGGTAATATAAAAAAAGTGGAGCCATGAGCGTGGTCTAGTATTAGCACTTAGTATATTTTTCTCGTCCTCCATACTAATACCATTTTTAACCCGACAGTTATTCTATTAAAGTTTGTAAGTGCTTCGCTTATTTGAACGAGGGGTTAAAAACTTATTTTCAATAACAAGTAATGAAGCCTATCCAATGCACAGTTGAAAGGTTTCTATTTATCCTAAGGCTTATTGCTTCGAATGTGTAAGTATATACTTATTATTGCTATCAGTAAAATGTGGTAAAAATGTTACGTTTATATTGCATATATAATTTATTTTTAATTTGTCATTTAAATAAATATTAATGCTAATTAAATTTTACATATTCTTATATACCTAAGTACTTAATTTAATTGACGACCATAAAATCTCTTACTAATTTCATTTTTTAAATCATTATTGTATTAGCAAACTTTTTGGTGTTTAATTTTTTTTTAATTTAATATCTGAAAGTAACAAGTTATATCGATGGTCAAAATTTAACAGCTTGAATTTTAAGTTAGGTACATAACATTATAAAATAAATTTCATTTACATCATTACATCATATAGTAACTCTTATTGAGAAGATACTTAAAACAATACGTATTATGTAAACGACTTTTTGAACCACTACATTTTAAATAAACATTTTATTTCTTTTCGTCAAATGTCTTCTAAAATTATAGGCAATAAATAAGATGTCAAATAAAAGCGCACCCTACATCTTTTATTATTAAATGGAATTTAAAAAAAAGTAAAATAAGCAACACACTTGTAAGTCGTAACAAACTTATTAGCAAGAGCATGCTAAGGGTTATCTTCATTCCTTTATGATACAGATGTTATTGTATAAAAATGTTTAGTGTGCGTTTAGGATGTGATCATTTATGTTTGGATCGAGGTTTTAACTTGTTTTATAATATTAGAGGTACCTAATAATAATAAATTAATAAAAACTATTATTAATAAACTCAGATAAGTCCTCTATTTTTGGGTCGCTCTAAAGCCCAAACAACTTGGCCTATTTCAAAAGGTGAGACTATAAGTCGTAACCCATTTATTCTTACGTTTCTGTTAAACACAAACAATAATATAAAATTTTAAGTAATAATAAACAACCCCGACACATTTTATCATCAAACAAAGCTTAGAACACTCGTTAAAGTCATCAATATCCTCTTTCAGTGCGCTTTTTTATTTTGAGACCCCACTAGAGTATATTTGCAGACATTCAGTTATTCTTCCCCACTCTCAGCCCTTACAACTTTTAAACGGCTCGACCGATTTTTATCAAACATGTCTAAGAACACTCACAGTCAAGTCACCTTTAATACAAATAAAACTAATTTGAAATCACTTCATCCGTTCGGGAGCTACAATGCAATAAACAGACACACAGACACGTCAAACTTACAACACCCTTCTTTAAGAAACAATTCATAAGACACGCCTATAATATAAACTGTCATTTCAGGCACAATTTTTACTCTATAACTTTTTAAAACTATTATCTTAGTCTGTGGTATATTTCCCGCTAACAATAAAACTACCAAGACTTTATAACGCAGAGTATTCGTCATTAATAGAGCGTAACTGAACATTTACGGATGGATGCGGCAGTCATTCTTACGTTTATTGTATCCATATTGAGAAAATGGTTTGTAAACCTTGAAGATCAGACTTTATATGAACAGTAACTTGAAAACTAAGGTTCAAGACCCCACCACGTGCGATTTTTCACTGTTCTAGCTTATTGTAATTAATTCTTTGATTCTTTAGCTATCTAGTGGTATAATTTAATTTTGGATGTAGACGATAGATTCGAAACTACAACGCCAAACTGTATCCCCCGATTTTGTCATTAAGTTTTTAGTATTGCCCCCGTATGACAGCAAAAAAGACGCCTTTACGTCAAAAAACAGTGACTTATTACAAAGTGTGTTGCTTATTGCAAGGATTTAATACCAGCTTATTTGTTTAAGATGGAAATTAGCAGGTGAAGTGACGTCAACTAGCTCAGCTGAACAAGTGTAATGCATATTAATATACAATTATACCTATTTAGTTTCGCTAGAACAATGAATGATAAGTGTTATATGTGAGATACATACCTTGAGCTGAAGTTACGTTGGTTATGTAACCAGACATTGGTTAAGGTCGTAAGATAAACATTAAAGGGTTATAAGCGTCTTTTAAAATAGTATTATTATGATATTAACATCACTATGGGGCCCTTTGGGTTCAAGTATTACGTAATTACGTCACTTATTTTGGGGTTGTAAAATGTTATGATGCGTTACATAAAGGGGGGGTCGAACAACGCGTTACGTAACATTATTTTTTATTACTAAAAATCTTAGGAGTATAATTATTCTAACTTAAACCTTACTAATTATCCTATTAAATTAAAATTCAAAAACATAAAATCCATAGTACCTAGGTATACCTAACTTGGTTAACTTAACTTTAACAACATCCTTGAACCGCGATTATCTGTTAACAGAAAAACATAATTAACTCCAGTTAATGACTTGCCAATTAGACGCCATTGTGGTTTATGAAGTGGTTTTCTTGTTATTAAAATTCATTATTATGTTTTTCTAGAACCTAATTTTTTGTTTCGACATTCATGGAGCCTGACTTGCGATTCACATTATTTCGTTAGTAATAGATAGTTTAAATATAATAATATCTGAAAACTTATGTAACTTATATGTATTTTATTATTATCTTTTATAAAAACTCAGATCAATAAATATAATTAACTCAGTGTTCAGAACCAAAAACTAAAAAGTGAGGTAAATTTTTTTTAAAGAAAGAAAGAAAGAAACGTTTATTTCGCCGTGGTACAAAACAAAAACAAAAACAAAAACAATTCAAAACATAACTTAAAACCAGCTTAAAACTAGCAAAATTAAGTGAAACAATTTTGTTGACAGCAATTAATTTAATTAATTAAACAATTTTACGATCTGACGTATGTCACCGAGCACGGTCTGCAGAGAAATGTACCGGGTAACGTTATCATTTGTTAACAACGTTGTTTTTCCCTAAATGTTACACCATGTTTGTTTTTTCAGCTGCAAACAAGATGACATCAAGCATAAAACTATTATGATTGTATATGACACGTTGATTTTGACAGGTGACGCGGTAAATTGGTTATTTCCGCGCCAACTTGTATTATATAATAACAATAATAATATTGTGTTGATGACGAACAGACCACGATGTAATGTCGCTATCTGTAATCTATCTATTGTTATATTAATTATTGGAACTGATAAACAATTTTATGAACACTGCTAATTTCACTTGCTGTTTGTTTATAAATCTCCGCTTTACTATAATTATTACGTGACTTCGGAAAGAGGGAAATGTTTTTCCGAATGTATGTATGTGGATTACTTTGGCATGTCCTACAACTGAAATGTGTTGACGGATTTCAAGGTATGGGGTGTTATTGAATTCGTCTCGATTCAAAGAGTGATATACCTAGGCTACATTTTTTAGAAAATGCCCTTTTGATCAGTCGGATTTCTCTTTTCTTTTCTGATTACTAGTTCCCGACTGCGTGCAGTGATAGCTTAGTGGTTTAAACGTTGGTTTTCAGAACAAAGTTCCTTGGTTCAAACTGGGTGGGCACACACCTCGACTTTTCAAAAAATTACCTGCATATTATACACCAATTCCAAAGTTGCTTCGATGATCAAACATCGCTCGGAAACCTGCACACCTAAGAGTTCTCCATAAAGTTGTCAAAGGTGTGTGAAGTCTACCAATCCGCAGGCCAGCGTGGTGGACTATGACCTGTACTGTGAGAGGAGACCCGAGCCCAGTAGTGGGACAGTTATAGCTTGCGATGAGTATGAAAAAATACATCCTAATCTTTCCTTAATAAGGTTCAAGTTAAGTCAAGTTACCTTCATACCATACGTCACCGTCACGCGACAATAGTCCTTACGTCATGGTATTAAGGTCTACAATCAATTGTCACGAGTCCGTCACGCTAGTAGTTCCGACCTTGCGGCAACCTTGCTTAACTAGTACTGAAATGCAGTTTTCCGGTTGCCGGATCACGCTTCACCGTTATGACGTCACAAGGTTGAAGATGAGTCCCACTGTTGGGGTTGGATTGTGGGCTTAGTAGGGGGGAAATGCGGGGTTTATCCGACTGTGGAAGTAGGGTTGTTTTAGACTACATTCTTTTTAAAATACCTCCAAGTTTTAGCAGTCAGTCAAGTTGTTTTTCTTTTAAAAATTATCTACTAGTTAAAAACATCTTGTAATTATTATTAGGTATAATTTAAATTATAGTAGAAGTATGATAGTGCGTTTAAATTATTGCACAAAATCCAAAAACTGTTAGGCTCTTTTTTTTCTATATCACAATGTTTGTCTTATATTTCCATAGTAGCTTTCGCCCGCGGCTTCGGCCGCAAGGAATTCGATTATATCGCGCGATTTTTTCGTGATAAAAAGTATCCTATGTCCTTTCCCAAGTTCAGTTCTATCTTCATACCGAATTTCATCAAAATCGGTTCAGTGGTTTAGGCGTGAAAGCGTAGCAAACAGACAGACAGAGTTACTTTCGCATTTATAATATTAGTAGGGATAAAAGACAATTAAAAGTTTATTTTAATCTTAATAAGTATGTATTTATTATGGTCCTGCATGTATTATAGTCAGCATTCTGTGGCATATACGGCTGGTCGAATTCAACCAGTTTTTGTGATGTAAGCTACGTATTTCTGTGAATCGACCATTACTAGGGTTTCGTCGGTTCCAGAAACCCTTAAAGTCCAGGTCAGATTGTAGTCTTGGATTTTTATGAAGATATACTTGTAATTTGTAATGAGTTATATTTTATTCAATACGTATTCAAATATTTACTTGGTTGATAGAAGTATAACAAAAAAAAATGGGTAGTTTCCCTAAAAGCAAAGTAAGTATGAAGCTATTATTTTGTTTCTCTGTTATCCTTCGATCACTAATTAAATAATCTTTATCCTATAGTGTCAGGTTATTCATAGACATTTAAGAACATCCCTGCGAATATAAGATTCTTAAGCGAAATTAGGAGATTTTAAGAGAAAATTTTTGGTAGAGTCCCATCATTTATTGGCAATTTTTTTTTTTATTTGACAAATTCTATGACAATTACGTAACCAGATTTTTTACAATTCTTAACCCCCCTATCCATGGTCAGTTACAGTAAACAAAGCTCTTAAATGATTAAGTAAACATTGTTATATGCATCTTTCTTTTAACATTTTTTGATTGATTGTGTTTACCATATATAATATGTAAAAACGTAAATATCTAC
>LGAG01000185.1:116937-133150 GCA_001278395.1 Lerema accius
TACTTTTTAGTTGTAAACTAAAAAGAAGATTATTTTATGGCTATTGTGATTAATTATATGCTACCTAGAATTTGACTAAGGTTTAGAGCAGTTTTCCCTTGGATGACTCACAAACTCGTACAATAAACCGGACCGTTTGGTCCGTATGAAATTTTTTTTTTGGTAATTTCGATTTTTTTTCATGCGCACTGCCATTTCACTAGGGTTTTAAGAAATTTTTTCTTTGACACCATACCTGTAGCTCGTAATATTAGGCTAGGCCATGACACGTTTTACACCATATCTCAGAAACTACTGAACCGATATGAATAAAATTTATACTTTTCCCTAATTTGGAGTAAGTGTAGTCGAATAAAAAAAGAATGGTTCAAATCCGATAATTAGTTTCGGAGCTACGCTTGGACAAACAAACATACATACATACATACATACATCCATGAAAATTTGTATATTTGTTTAGAAAGCCCTTCTAGATAATCCTGTGTAAAAATTTCGCAGTTTTAATAATATTACATACATACATGTAGAATTGATAACCTCTTTTTTGAAATCGGTTAATAAAAAATCTTTAATAACAAAATCGAACCATTACATAAAAAAATATCCACGATCAACACCTTTGAAATCAAACCCTATTCACCAGAAGTCGGTAACCTATATTAATTAAGTCCAAACATTAACCCTACACCGTACAAGGATCGGATCGTCCAACCACAGTGTTGCAAAAACATAATAAATTCAATGGGAAGTCATAAAATAAAGTGATCGGTACTAGGAAACTAAACTGAACAACTTTACTTGTTTACTAAACTCATTTTCTTATTTACGAGTAACTAGCAATCGCCCCGTTTTCGCAATATTTTTTATTGCTGCTCCTCTCCTATTCATCTTAGCGTGATGTTATATAGCCTATAAACCTTCCTCGATAAATGGACTATCTTACACTAAAAGAATTTTTCAAATCGGTCCAGTAGTTCCTGAGATTAGCGCGTTCAAACAAACATACTCTTCAGCTTTATATTATTAATATAGATTTCATGCTTGTAGCTTATAACCTTATTATTACAAATGTTTGAATAGATGGTTGATCTGAATTGACGCCTAAGCTAATCCTAGGATTAACTTTTATTCAAAGAGGAAGTTAATTCTGAGCTTTTACTCCCTGCTTACTCTGTGTTTATGATTACTAAATTTTATTAGATCAAAGATAAGACGTTGATTAAAATATACAAACTCCATGTTTTAATAAGCGCTTGTATGGGACTGAATTATTATTTTTCTTGTTTAATAAAGTCTTTAAATTGTTTGTCATAATACGCTGACGTATAATAAAACGCTTGTGATCTTAATAATACGATTAATTATTAATAATTGTCTATTAAAAACACCTACTCGTAAGCTTCCTCCAAATTAACATGCTTATTAAATAATATGCTTCCGGTGAGAGGCTTTTATTATAAAATAATTAAATTAAATTAATAAACTTAACATAAATAATACTTAAATCGTATTCTAGATTCTGTGAATGTATTTAATATTAATACACGTGTAAAATCGAGAATTTAATTTTGAATTTAGAACGAAGTGTTTAAAGTGTTTGTGTTAGGACCGAAGTGATTGTGATGTGAATTTGGACTCATCACCGAGGAGATGATGAAAATGGCGTCTATTATGATGGTAAGAAAATTATTAGCTACTAGTATATGGGGAGAGGTTGTTTTTCATTTGTTTATTTATAAGCAAAGTCCAAAGAATATCTTTTTTTTGGGTATGTCTTTCGTAGAATTGGGGAATGGCAGAAAGGATTGGGGACCGTTCAAGTATTCCGTAGCGTAATACTTGAACGATCCCTTGAGCCAAATCTCACGACATCTCATTTAAGTTAAATTGGGTTCGAAAAGCCGTCTCACAGCAATTTACTTCACCCCTTAATAAAATAGAAAAACAAAATGTAATGATCTACACAAGGTGGAGAATGACCTTTAAAACTGAAAGAAACTACAAAGAAACCGATAAAAAATCGAATTGCAAAGTGCGAATCTGAAAACGTGTAAAGGATTCCGCGTAAGCCTTTTTTAAGCCTTTTACTTCTACCGTCAAAGAGAAACATTTTGCTTACATTTGCAAACAAGGGAAGGAAAGTGAGGTAATAATTAGTAAAAGTCTGGTTTGGTCAGGATGGTTTGCAAGGTCTGTATCTAATGTACTTACTCTCGTAGTTGTATAACTTGTATGTTATTATTAAAAATAAAATAAAATAATAATTAATCTAATAAAGGGTGTAGAGAAAGGGTCTAGAGAGTGTAGAGATTAAAAGAAAAAATGTAACTCCAAAATTAAAAGAAAAATATAGTAGAAGAGCAAAAGCTATTTACAAAATAGTCCACATAACCTTAAACAGTTAGGTTATTAACTTTCTAACTTCTCTTTGTTAAACCTTTTCCAGAAATTTCTACAGCACATGACAATTGTAACACTTATAGCCAATAGGGAACTCTACAAACACTTCATCCAATCATCCAAGTGTTCTTTTTACAACGGCCCCTATCCTACTTATAAAGTTAAAATTAAGTTATTATCTTCACCGCAACACTATATTTAGAAGCAATTTCGATACGTCAACGTTTTTCCAAAGCAGTTGTGGGGAGCCGATATTATTTTTATAGCTTGTGTTGTTATGGAAATGTCAAAATATAGTACCTCTACATTAATAGGCACAGTCTGCATTTTTTTTTTTGTAAGTACTTCATTTTTAAACAAAGAAAAAATTCCTCATTTAATATGACTTGAATAATTGTTAAATTGAAATATGTTATAATATGCCTTGTAAGGTATGTAACTTTTTTAAACATTTGATAATTTTTTTTACACTTTTCCCCTTCTTGTAAATAAAAGTACATAGAGGACACCTGTACCCTTTTTGGTGCTATAATGGAGTATTACTTAAACAACCCCTGATGATAACATTATAATGTCCTTTTATCTTGTAATACGTCAATCTATATCACTAATATTCTTGACCGCATCTAAATCAATAAAAAAAACTCTACAATTTAAAAAAAGAATCAAATTGTGCGGGAATTCGAAACAAATCACCAATCAGCTCGTTAAGAGAAGATACCTGTATTGCTGTCACAGGGAAAGTGCACATAAAAAATAGAATTCCTAGCCCTGGTCGGACTTGGTGCGGTCGACTAGTCGATGTCGCGTGTCGCCGCCTTGTTTCCTGTGGATCGACTGTCGTTGAACCGGGATAGGGAACAGAGGTGGCGTGGAGACGACTTGACGAATATTTATTTTCATTTGTTTTGACTTTCAAATCGACTGTGTATTTTTAAAGATATTGTAATAACAGAAAAAAATTTATAGTCATTACCTACGTAAATATTTACTATACATCTGGCTGAGTTTCAGTGCACTAACGCATTAGGAGTAGTCCTGTAAAGTGTATGAATAAATATTTGTTATTTTTTATGACTGTCAATTAGTGACTGTTAGTTTGACATTTGGGCATTAATAAAGGTGGTGAGGTTTTAAGCCCTGGGTTCCTAAGCGGGGGGTAACTACCTCAGCGGGGGTAAATCCGGTTTTAGGGGGGTAACGAAGGACCTAATTTATAGGACTGTAAAGTAAAAAAAGTACAGTAAAAAGCTCCTTGTATTGTTTGTTTTGATAATATTTAAAGACGGTAAAATCAGTTTTCTTAATAGGTCATAGGGGTGATACAGAAAAGGTTTTGAACCACTGTCTAAACAGTTACGGTTTTGCCGTTTCGATGATTGTTTGTGAAAGACACGAAAAACAAACTTCTTTTTTTAATGGACTTTCTGTAAGCCGCACTGATACTATCAGACTAATGTGCAATTTAAATGTTTTATAAACACATAAAATATAATTTCACTGTTTAAGAGGTCATTTGAACAATTTTGAAAGTCACTTTAACAACACACTTGAATATTTCTTTGAACTGCATTGTGCATTGTAACTGATGAATATTAACAATTATGATAATTTATCTAATCAGAATAACATACGTGTTATTTTTATAATCAGAAGAAAATGTTTTAATCTTGGCTCAATAACATAATGATAATTATTTTAATAGTATAGTTTTTAAAATCTTTCCTCTTTATACACTACTTTTGAAAATTTAAAAAAAAAATTACAATATCGACGATAATTCGCGCCATTTCGGTTATTGATCGTTTAATTATAAAAAAATTTAGCACTCACAGGCATTAAAAAATAAATATTAAAAATACATATTAATCTGTTTGACATAAAAAATAATTGCTTCTACACTTTTATTTAGGTTTATAATGTCAATTAACAATTTGTTTACAATAATCTATAGCAACATATTAACCACTCCGTCTAGTGGAGGTCATCGACATAGTGGTCGTTGCATAACCGATCAACGAGCGTCCGATACCAGAACGGGTCGATAATGGTATTCTCAACTAGCTTCTGTATCTGTAGATATGTCTACGTCTACGTTTGTTATCTGTGACGCTATCGTAAACTCTCTGCGAAGAAAATGGTTAAAAAAGTTTGAAGATTTAATTGGTTCTATTTATTTAAATGTTAGGGTTAAGATAGGTTAGTTTGACAGATGAGGTATTTTTTGTGTCTATATTATGGTCTTTACTGGCAACAGGTTTTATATTATTTTTCAAAACAATAAAACTGTTTTAATAAATAGAAAATGATGGATAGTAAAAAATTTCTGTGTTCAATTATGTATTGAACCCATACATACTTACCTCATTTTATTCGTCGTAAATTAAAAGGTAAACAATCTTGGCACTACTTTTATTTATTTCATTAATTAAAAAAAAAATTAAATGTATACAGAAATTTATTTTAACATTAAATTATTGTTTATTCATTAACTTTTATTAATTTGTTTCTGTCTTATTATTATATCGATAATTACAATAAAAAGACACTGTAAGATTGTTTACTTTTTAAATCACGATATTTTCACCATTTACAAATACCTATCACACGTTACTTTTACCATTGTTTGCTTACACAAACTTAATCAATACAGTAACAGGTAATTATTAATATTTATGTTCAATATAACTACAGTGAAATGAACTGCCTGTATTTTAATTTATTCATAAATCTTATACAGTTTCATCATTAGCTGTAATTTAAATATTTGATTTATTACTTCGCTCTTATTTTTAACGAAAAGTGCTTTAAGGCTGTCCACACACTATTGTAGAGTTCGATATTTACTACAGACTTTTGGGAAGTACATCTATCTAATTTTATCTTTATCTTAAATTGGTCATTATTAAATTGATATTAATTAATTATTATCATATTGTCCATTATTATCATATTTGGGGTAAAAACTGTACCTTTAATAATTTATGCTTCATTAAATCTGACTGATTTCATTAAATATAAAGTGACAAAATGCATTGTGAATACAATACATACTTAATGAATTAATAAATTAATTATTGCTGCGGTACAAAAACATCTGACATTCAAAGTTTTACTGCCTGTCGATGTCAGAGAAATGTCCAACTATATACATATATATCATTCTTCAGATTTTAAAGTGTCAAGTATTGCTAATGTCTTCGTGTGTACACTGCCTAAACCTTCATAATTACTGTTTCGGTTTAAATTACTAATTTACGACGTTGATTTTTAACACAAACAACTATTATGTCAAATTGGTATGCAGATTAATTGGAATTACGTCAACATTTTTCTCTTTTAGAAACAGAAATGACCACTAAAAATAATGATATGTATGATGGATGTATACAAAATAAAGTATAACTAAGTCCTTTTTCGTCACCATTCACCAATTCCCAAAAATTTACCTTTTGGGCTTTTTATGTAGTAATTTTGTCGTAACTGAAGACTGTTCTACGGAACCCACTTTGAGAACCCCTGTTCTAGTAGAATGAGCGACCCAAATATAAAGTACTGTTACTGTTAGCCTTGACGTTTCCGGTGGATCCGCAGTCGTACTGTTGGTGTTGCAACTGGTCAAAGGTCGTATTATTTCATTAATACTTTCTTTGAAAGCGTTACCTACAAGCTTTTAGAAGTGCCAACCTACCTTTCGTACCCTTCCAAAAACCTCTCCTAAAGCCTTGTGGGAATGGGACATAATAGGAAGGGCTTTGTCAATTTAATTATTAGTGAAATGTCAGTTCGAAATTCACGAAGAACTTACAACTGCGTTGTTTTCTGACATTGCCATTATAAAACAGTTATGGTTATAGTAACCCTAAGGTCTACTTTATAGCCAATATTATAATTCCTTTGCAATTGTTCCTCTACCGAAAAGTTGCTTATGGCCTTTTGTAACCGTTTTGTCAACTTTCACCATTGTCTATTTAATATGAAATATATATAAAACAAACAAAACGGGGTAAACCTGAATTACTTCAATTAAACTAGTATCAATATTTCAGCTGCGTGTACGTAATAGGTTTGTCGAAGCGAAGCGAGAATGGGTCTGGTGTTGGTTTACTCCAAAACGGTCCATCTATAGTCCTTTTTTAACTTATCTTATTTTTAAAACAAAAACTTTAATTTTCAAAGCAGTTTTTATGAATATCTAATGATGTGATATAAAGTGATGAAATCACTTAAACATTACTGGAAAAGTGTAAATAACATAAAATGTGATTTCCGTTACAAAGTTTATGTAAAACTGCGTGTTAAATAGGACAAGTTAAATGGTCTGTAGTTGCAAAATGCTCGTACACCGGAAGGAACAAGGTTAGGTACTCCAAGATTAGGGTCAATTCAACCATCGTGAATATTATAATGAGCATCCATTACATTAGTTTAATCTAAGTTAGTTGGTATCCGTTAATGTCGTGAGCATTTAGGGGGGAGTAGAGCCGAATCTCATCGAATCTTACTTACAAAGACACGATTCTCGAAGAGTATCATGTAATTTTTTTAGAACTGGAAACAATAAATGTAGCTAAATAATTAAGTAAAGTTTATGTGAAACTTGACACTTCATTAAAACTATTTAATTGTATTTTATTTTATTTAAACTCTTTTTCTTTCTGTGGTATACTTTTAGGAATTAAAAGGCACTATATTTCTATTTTAAATTTATTTTAATTCTGGATTAAATAAAATTTGTTTGTAGGTACTCATCTTTTTAGTTCAACTTCATTTAACAATGTACCAAATATATCAGCTACTGTCAAATCCCGTTACATCACATATGGAATTGGTTTTACGTAAGGCACTGGTCACACAACGTACGGTGATTATCCAAGAGTCAGAGAGTAATCTTTGAACAGTATATTTCAACCTTACCTTTTTATTTCTTACTGATATAACAGTACAACAACGTCAGATGAAAATAATATACCTGGTAATCTAATTATTACGCTTGTTAATCATGCAAATAATCTAGTAAAGCTTTAATACTAAGATATGAGACGCTAAGTGGGAAAAGGGGTCACTTTGCTTATAATAACAAAAATAAATAAATAAACGCTAACACACTCATACCCCCACAGTAGGATCCCCTGTGTCGCAGGTGACATGGACAACACAAGTAGCCCATCACTAACACCCATGACCCGAGAACATATCTGTCCCACATACATAAATGTCCCCTGTACATAAATCTGCCCCGGCCGGGAATCAAACCCGTGACCCATCGCTTCGCAGGCAGAGTCACTACCAACTAGGTTACGGGGTCGTCAAATCACTTTATTATAGACAATGTCAACCTTTTTAACCCTCAAGATCTGTGTCCATCCAAATTATGAAAACATTTATTGCTCAATATCGCCGATCGCATATACTAGTACCATTAGCTCAATCGGTAGAATTCGGCGATGGAAGGCAAGTCCATCTCTTAATAACGGACGGTAGCTTTACAGTTACCATTATCAAATAAACGAACGGTTGTAACCTCATTAGTTATTGCCTATAACTGTGGCAGTTAAACCAATTTTTATTTGATTTAAATATCAGGTATTATAACCATTCATTTAGTTAGTTTACAATATTATTATGGTGAAAAAATAGTGAAGTGAAAAATAGGTTTCGTACATTTTTTTTATCATGCAAGGCACCTATACCATGCCTATTAATTATATTATGCGTTAATTACATTAGAGTCGAATCTCAACGGATCTTACTTTGTTTGCGGTAAATGCAACATTTTTTTCGGATAAAATGAGTTTGATAATAAAAACGCCTAATTAAGTAAGTAAATAAATATAAGCAAATTAGTAATATAATAGTAAATCCCGACGTATTTATAAATATAACCACAGAGTATTTAGCAAAATCTCACGTGACATTGGGGTTATAGAGGGGGTTGAGTCAAACCTCACGACATCTCACAAAAATGACTCACGTATTTAATGTTGTCTCATTTTTAACTCATGCTGTAAGACATGACTATGAATGTAGGTAGCTCAACGAGAATATGATTCCAATATTTAATTTAATACATACAGACGTTTTTAAAAAAGGGCGTGTTAAAAAATAGATTACGACAGACGGACAAACAAATCATTTAATAAGACTTCCCGTTTGCCTTTTAAATTTAAAATCATTTATTCATATAGGTATCTATGATACACTTATGCTTTTTTTACTTTACTCCTATTTCGAAAAGGTGGTTTCATATGGACTTTAATATTGAGGTCTGAATCTTAAAAACGTATTAAAATGTGGTACTATCCCAACATCAAAAATCGCTTCCGATATCAAGACTCGTTTGTCGACCGACACAAAATAACAGGTTAAACAACTTATGTCGCCAAATCCGATAACATCCCATTAAATATTAACCTACTTACACCACAGACAAACATTTGCACCATTCTGTATTCGCGATGTTTTCACAGAGATGAGTTTTACGAGGTAGTCGACACAGTTCTGAGAAACGATTCGACACTGGGTCTGTGGGTAGATGTATATCTGTAGTATGACGACACGACATGTCGTGAACTCTGTAAGCGTTATTGAGTTTGATTCTTGCCAGGGTAAAAACTTGGCTACAAATTATGACTCATTACTGATGGGTAATTACTTAATAATCGCTGTTTATAATTTGTTATGTGCTGTCTGTATTGTACAAAATAATAATTTGATAGTCTTAATTTTTAATCGTTACAGAAATGTCATTACAAAATACGTACA
Source organism: Lerema accius (assembly GCA_001278395.1). Taxonomy (NCBI): domain Eukaryota; kingdom Metazoa; phylum Arthropoda; class Insecta; order Lepidoptera; family Hesperiidae; genus Lerema; species Lerema accius. The sequence goes on from LGAG01000185.1 coordinate 126,103, forward strand.
CATGATAATTTGCTTATTATTCTTTTAATTCCAATTTTTTTTACATAATTTTCTAGCAATTTCACTGATTTTTGCGTAAAAAATTATACTAATACTGCCAAGAACTTCCTCTCTATCAGGTAAGATTACATGAGATTGAGCTCGATCCCCTCCTTCAAAATACTTCAAGTAATTAATGTTACCTTTAACTCGGTTGACAACTACAATCAAAACTAAATTAAAGCTTTTAGAAGTTAAGCTGTAGCTCTATCTATTTGAACCAGTTTATAATGTCGTATATAACGTAACACAATAATATCATCATTTGGTGTAAATGCTATCATTTTCGCGATATTGTTCTTACGTAATAACTACGTAAGATGTAGACCACTTCTGCATGCAAATTGCTGTATTCCATCGATTTTATTACCTACAACTTTACTTGGTAGTGTTTTTATGGCACATAATTATAGTGTAGCGTGTGTTTGATACATAAGATTACATCTATCGGTTTATAATTATGATAAAAGTGTAACTGGTCGACAGGAAAGGTTTGAGAACATTATTATTGGGGTATTGGCAATTTATGTCAATTAATTGGTAGATCCTGGTAATTTTCGTTAATTTGAGGAACTACTTACCAATTTGAATGCGTTGTTCATTTTCGTACTATAGAATGCTTGAGGTAACATAATAGTTTTTTCTGATTTTTTTTCTCAATACTTCTCATTCGAAGGCAAGACAAAAAGTTCAAAATTCAAAAATCATTTATTCATGTAGGTCAATCTCTTAAGCATGTATTTTTTTAATCTTCCCCTGTTTGGTAAAATTGTTTTAGTATAGAGAAGATAGGGGAAAGAAACATCCCCACACATCTTAAAAAAAACAATATAATCATTTTAATTACAACTTTTTTTATGACCTGAGTGGAATCGGTTGCAGAACTGTAAGTTCCCAGTACTAATAAGATTCAACTGATACAATAGTTATTTTAATACAATCCGTTGTACAGTGTATCGCCCAGGGCTACTCATCTACCGACTACTTTCTCTTAAGTTTTTTGTCCCTCTCCGAACATGGACCCATACACGCTGGTTTTCACGACTGGACTGACATGTTTGCTGCAAGACTTATACTGTAGTTACATATTTTAAATGAAACAAGATAGTCATATTACAAAATACTTGTAAGAAATATAGTTGACTAGCTTTCCTCCCGCTGCTTTTTCGCGATAAAAAGTATCCTATGTCCATTCCCAAGTTCAGTTCTACCTTCATACCGAATTTCATCAAAATCGGTTCTGTGGTGGTGGACAGATAGAGTTACTTTCGCATTAATTAAAAAAAAAATTGAGTGCATGCATGGTTTAGTTACAATACAATTCGACTAGGTAGATGGCGTTAATATCGAGTATATCCAAAATCATACCAAAATATATGCAGTTTAATGACTGTTTAATTTATTAAAGGTGCATTATTAATGTATGTAGTAGTTTTTGCGAAGTCTGTCAGGTCAGGTAGTTTAAGTATATAAATTTTAGTAAATAGCCACGCAAACTACGTTCCGCTCTGTATAGAGCAGGAATTCGGTCGTAGAGATAGGACCGCTCTCTTCACACTATTCATTCCGCATTATTCATAATTCACTGACTATTCCATCATATGTTTATGTAAATAGCTGACAAGATGTAGATGAACCACGTTTGGTGTCTATTGAACAACTTCCAACAAAAAGTAACTGAAAGTAATTGAAAATTGTGAAATAATAGATTAATAAAGATCTATGTACAAATACAAATAGTTAGGTAATAGGAAAACGGAAGAATATAAAAAACATCTGAGGTCGATGCCAGGAAAACTATGGAATATAAATCCGCATTGAGTTCGCAACATTGGCTATTCAATTAATTCATAATTTTCAATATTTTTATTTGAAGGCGACATTTTATTCAAATTCAAATTCTTTATGCTAAAATATCTTGAACAAAGGTGGTACAGATAATAAAATAAGCTCGATACACTCTACCAAATTAATGTCATGCAATGTCGTCATTATTTTTTCCTTAAGTCAACATAAGTAAGCACATCTTGCACCCATTTCAATATAAATTTAATAATAAAGAACCCTTAATTACCAAAGACTGCTTACAATAAGATATCCTGTATTTCAACGCAATCTAACGGAAGTATATACTTTCAACGTTTCCAATGATGAGTAAACATTATGTGTGTGTCATGTATGACGTTTCCGCCATCGAGACACAACACGTTACGTAGACAAAATAGATGGCCATTACAAAAGATCTCGCCAGAGAAAGTATTTTTATTACGATAGTGATTCGATTTTTCTAAGTAGATGGAGATAGTATGACGTGTGAATGTATTTAATAGTTATCGTTAACTGATAGTTATGTGTGAAGTAAATGTCGTATCCGTTATTATCTTTAATGCTTAATTGCCTACCAAAGTAGAAGTGTTGTTGAGATTACATTATTTTGAAAATTGGATATCATTAAGAAAAAAAAATGTAAAACAAAAAGGATTTTTTTCACATTAAATCCAACGAATTTACATTGATAACACAAATTCTAAAAAATCCCACGTGAGATTCGAGGATGGATGAGGGGGTTGAGTCGAATCTCACGACATCTCACTTTGAAAGGCCCTCATACTACATACTACAATACCTAAGTGTACCTATTTATGTGCGCGTTGCTTTTTAATTAATGATATCCTATTTCACCTTGTTTTAATTAAACACAGATAAAAATATCGTCGTTGCCGCCAAATTTGACGGGAAGTTCCCACAGACCATAAATACGTTATGTAGCTAATATATTCCAATTATATCCGGTTCTCAGAGATTTGGTCTTGAACTTTAAAATAACACCAATTATATTTACGTATTACATACTATGTTTATTGACAATATTATGTATTAAAAAAAATTGGGAAGTAAGAGAGTTAACCTGAAATGTTTTGGAGACAAAATAATAAAAAATATCTCACTACATACTTCAACATTAATAAAACATACATTAACTAAATTTCAAATTATAACAACTCATTCGTACGAATTAAACAATCGATTCGACTATTAACAAATGTATCGGATGCCAGAATAATTATTACGGCTAAATCGTTATAATCGCAACATTTCACCACATCGATACATGCAATCGATTTGATATAGAACTGCTAAATTAAAATTCCTACAACACTGCCACAGTGTAATAACATAAAGTAGTCTAATTTATCTTTTTTTTTTATATCGAAAAAAATTCACAGCTTTTTGGATGGCTTATTTTAATCATACTTAATAATTATGTCATAAATAAATATAACATAAAAATAAAAATGACCTAATTTAATTATATTAATAGTAAGTTAGATAATAAAAAAAAATATAGATCACAATTGTATCACAAATATGGGAAGCAATTTTTTTTATTGTACGTAATATTAATCCTTAACTTGTTTAGGAGAATTACTTATTTAGTATAGTGAAGTACTATTATGCCCCCTCTTTAAATTTTGATGCCTCTATAGACTATTATTCAAAACGGTCGTGTTTTTGGAACTTAAGAATTAGAACCATGTTTATAAAATATCTCAAAAACAATTCAATGAAAAATCAACTCTATTAGTGGAAGTTTAAGATGGAAATTGATTGCAGCTTGTAATACTTACATCATTTTTAACATCCGTAATATTTCATAACCTAACTCTTCGAGTATCAGGTACAGAGGAACACTGATATGCTGCCAATCAATTTTAACCTCTATGTCTATACCTTTTAGGTTGATGAAATAAGTTTTTGAGTTAACTGGTAATATTGGCCGGCAACACGCTAGTATTAAATAGAAATCGTATTTGTTGTGTAATTCTCGTAATACTGGCAATTATATTGGTATGTTAGTCGATATTCCCGTATTGTTTTTTTCAACGATCTTATTGGCTAATGTAACTACGAGCCTAGTAATTAGGTTAGTATTATATATCTGCAATGATCTATGGCCCAGAGAAGATAAATACAATTTTTCTTTAAATTAAATTGTGTCTATTTGTGAATGGGCTGGGCTATTCACGAAAATATTTTCTGTTCCACAAGATTCAGTATTTTATGATTCAATAGGCAAAAGTAATATTATTAATTTTGATATGGTTTAATAACACTGTCATTCATTATCCCAAATAAAATTAATCACTCTGTAGTCTGTATAATTCAACTATTACGCCATCTGTGGATTTGCATAGAACTAACAGTTGATGAGAAAGACTCTGGTCACTAAGAATAAATTGCATTCGAAATATTGTTACAAATTTTCAAGTTAAAAACTTAGATGTAAAGTTATAATCCAATAATCTTAGTGTACATACAAGAAACGTGAATAGTTTTACCATGATAATTAGCTGTATCCGATAATTAGCAGGTGAACTGGTTGTAATTGGTGTAAAGCGGTAATCACGAGCGAAAGTGGTAGTGACCATTACTTTCTAAAGCCTCTCGCACTTGCAAATGTATGGTATGACCATCGCGAGGAACTCTTTAATGAACATACGGGTCAATTTTGTCATTCAAATTTATATTAATACTAGAAGATTGTCCATGTGTTGTTGTACCACATGACCACATAGCATTTCTTTGAGCTGTCTAAGTTCTTAGATCTTTTATAATTGTATTTTGAAATATATTCATATATTCTTACATATTCAGCTCTGATTAGAACTAATTACAGGATTTCAAAGCTTATTGAAGCTACTAATTCCAGAAATTGCTTAATATTGTCATTTTTTTAACTAACTTAAAACTGTAGAAATCCAAGTCTATTTACTTAGCAATAACGATTGAGAGCAACCAACCTTCAATCTTAACAACCTAATAAAGTTTGATAGAAGTGGGGCGGTAAACAATGGGTTCTGCAACGTCATTCGCAATTCTAAACAATGGTTACATTACTGGCCGGCGAGTGGAACTAACTGGGTTAAAGATAGTTCCTAGTGTCGGCCTAGCCGTAGAGAATGATTGTAGATCAAAAGCCCGTTCCCCTAGACATAAGTCATTTAAAAAAAAGCTGAAAGTTTCTGTGGTTATATGTCTAACATAAAAAGAACGCCCAGAAAATATGGTATTTGGATTGTGGTTGCTTTCGGAGAAAACAGGGAGCAGAAGTGCAAAAAAGCACCAAATTTTCGTCATAGTAACAGCTGAACTTTAATATTATGTTACTTGGGGACCTATAAAAAGATTGTTGTCAAGAAAGTCAGACAGTTTTGATAGCAGGTATTACATCTGTATCACGTAAGAAAATTAGCTTTGGAGATGAGAAAACTTACGCGAGTGCATATAGAATAGCTCGTTTTTTAAAAAGGCTGGCCGGCTGTTAAAAAGAGTACCTACATGTTTTTCGGGCATATGCATGTCCATTTTTGGCACGCTCTAGTACAGCTAAATGGCTTGATGGGATACGTGTGAGATGTCATTGGATTCATCTCCATTGTGAGAGTGAGTAAGCGATTTTTCTCATTATACCGCCTGATTTTGAGCAATCGGTTTTCTTTCATTTCACATCACTAAAAGTAAAGGGAAGTTAAAGTAATTAATTTTATAATAAGTTATATAATTAAAGCAACGACGCAAACTTACCGATATGCAATACATTTACCGGTTTTATTTATTCTTAAATCATTTATTTTATTTTGATCTTTGACACAGCATAATTATGAATTACGTAAAAACATGATTCATATGTTATAGTCAAAGGTGTAAAGTACAAGCATTTATGTAAGCCAGAGATCAAAAATTACGTAGAAAATGAAATCAATTAACTTCAGACAATTAGCTTAAAACTTAAAGCTGAAATGAACATTTAAATAAAAAGAGTGACTTATTAAAATTAATGATTAGGAAAGTGATTACAAAAATTTATTATTTATTTACAAAATGTTTCGAAAATTATGTGACATAAATTGAGGATTGTAGTTGTATGTCGTCATCTACAACAACCTGACATCTCACCTCTGTTGGCATAATTTATTACGGAGTAAAAGTAAAATGGTAAAAGGACCATAAATCATTGTCGCAATATTGTAATTGGTTTTAAAATTAACCAACGAGTTAACTTTGTTATTCTTTATTACAATAAACATAAACATAATAAATAAAGTTGTTTATTTAAGCCATGATTAAGGTAATTTTAGGAGCACAAGTAAATTTAGGAATACGATTCTATCTTTAAGACATTAAATGTATACGAAATTTAGTAGTTTTTTTGAGAAAGGTGAGATGTCGTGAGATTCGACTCAATCCTTTCAGTTATCCTCCAATCTCAAGTGAGTTTGTAAACATTAGCTGGACTGAAAAAAACACGATAAATGTAATTTTATATTTGCTCATATTTGTAATGAAGGAACTTGTTGTTTTACGTCACAATGTCTTGCAAATTTACTGTTTTCTGCAGAAGAAAATAGCCAAACGCCCCCTCTTCCCAAAGTAAGATTAGATGAGATTCGACTCAACCCCTTTCCCTTGACTGTCCCATAATAATAAACTTTCCCTAAGTGGACAATTAAACTTGGGGGATTGTACACTATAAATAAAATCCCCTGAACCCCTCTCTCATTTCTAATAGCATTACACACTAGTACCACCTGCTATATAACACGACACGGAAATTGATTCGCCATGACGGTACTGCCAATGATATAACAGTCATTTGACCATCACGAATCATTCGTTGTCCGTAGAAATTTTTTACAATACTTACTAAGTACTGCAATATAATATGTTATTTGAATTTAAACAGGTGTTCAAGCTGTTCGCGACCGTTATAACTGTAGCGTCTGGAATTCTAAATTCAAATTAATTTTTTTTTCGTAATTGGTTGTTCAATAAAGTAAGTAGACTGCCAGTCATAATATTACTAAATTAGACACATAATTATAATGAATAAACTTATCTGTTACCAATTTACAAGTATCGACTTTTTTGTTTTGTTTTTTTTTTTTATTAAATAATTACCCTGCTTTTTGTTACTTAACCAGTATTTTAGTATTTATTAAACTTACTC
>LGAG01000188.1:0-15534 GCA_001278395.1 Lerema accius
AAGATACTAAGGAAAATTCAAAGCTGAATTTAACAAGAATTATGGGCACAACCGAAAATAGGAATGATAAATTAAAACTAAAGAAATGGCCTCAACCCATTAACGGCCCACTATTGAGCACGGGTCTCTCCTTATAACTGAGGAAGTCTAGAGCTTACTCCACTACGCTGCTCCAGTGCGGATTGGCGGAGGGGTTAGTGGCTAACCTGAGTGTCAGAATTTTTTATCCCACCCAAAGGCCTCCGACATGGCTAACTGTCATCTAACGGTAACAGCCGGGACCGACGGTTTAAGGTGCCCTCTGAAGCACGGAAACGCTCAAGATACTTTTGCCACCAGCGGTTACATTAGATTATAATGTAATAAATGTTTGTCTAATGGTTAGACATATAGGTACATAAAATATAAATTACATATAATTTCGGGGACGCGCTCTAATGAATGGAATGGGCTTTTGCAGTGGACCAAATAAATTTGAAAGCCTCTACCATTGATTGGTTTCATCTTCTATAGTAAAATTCATGGTAATTTTCACATCAAAAAATAGGAGAAAGGCTTTAATTAAGTTAATCAGTTCAGGTATTATACTTAATTTGAGCAGCACTTATCAGGCAGAATTACAATCTATGGTAGGTACAGTATTTAATATTAAGAAAAATATACTTAATGATGATTGATTGATGTCGACTTCGTCTTAAAGTTGAATGAAGCCATTTTCACCTCGACTCCTGAATCTGTGAAAACCACTCATCAAACTTATTTAAGATCTCAACCTCAAGTTTAAACTATGTCAGCTTGGGAATTGTATATTTATTTACACAAGAAGTTTCTAAAGCCAAATATTTGATAATTTCATTGTTATTTTGCGTATTTTCTTTGCACTGTCTAAACGTCAAAACTTTAAAACTTAAGGTATTGCTAGAAATTTTGATTTTTGTTAACAACCTATAAGATATTTTTGTATAGGGATTCCCTTTCAATTATTTTAAGTATTTACTTAGTTATAAAATCTTTGGCACGTATCTATATCGATACAAGAGATAGAGCCCTGTGGCAGACAGATGAATTGCGGAATCTGAATAGATTCCGATAGCTTAATTTGCTTTCGGAGGCCTAAAAATAATCCACATACCGCCTAAATCAATCACTACTACCCACAAAGTCTGGACAATCCCATAATCCATGACAGAGTCCGCACAGAGGATTGCATATTCAAATAGATACCTACATTTGTGTACTCAATTTCAAGTCGTGTAGTTGTACGGACGTGTAATCTGGAACCGTGGTGGAGCATCGCACGCCTCATAAGCCTACTCCCGTTCCTCTACTCTAGTGTACTCCAAGTTAGGGTTGCCAAAGGATACATTTTCTGGATTTATTTTTTTCAAGCTTTTCTTTTTTCACCTGTCTCGGTGTTTGTAATCTTGCAAGCTATATTTCACCCTGTTACCGGTGTCCTATTGAGTAGAATTTTACACGCTAAAATTTTACACACTGGCCCAGGTCTGATGACTATGCGTTTATAATAAGCATACTGCTACCAGGATTGCCTCCAGACGATTGAACTCCTCAACGGTTAACAGTAGGAACTTAAAATTTTGCATTTTTAACTTTTTAGTTCTTTTTCTTATTAACAAATAATAAAAGCTTGTTTACAAAAAAACTTTTAATTTTTTTAAACTGGCTTATTAGAAAAATTAGCAACCTAAGTAACTTTGTAAAAAAAAATGTTTATACGGAATAACTTATTTTTCTTTACTCTTCTTTCAAAGCCAATAAATTATTGGCGAATCTGTAAAGACTAAGTTCCCAAAACCGACGATGACCGTAGACTACTGCCCTTCTTGAAGCTCTTTTATTGTCATTTCCAAGTTATCGGGGGTATTGAAGTACGATTTCTAGACATTGCATAAGACACAATTTCAGGACAATCCGAAGTTTCCCACCCATTTGGCAGCCCTATTCTAAGTGCTAATACAATTAAAGCGTGTGTTCATTGATAGTTAAAATCTTAGATTAGTAAAATGTGAACAAATACAAAAGTGGCTTTGATATTTTTTATTTAAATATTTTTTCACCTGGCAACGCATTGGCGATGTTTATGATGTTTTTCATAAAAATGGTTCTTGATTTAAAATAAAAGAGTAAAAACTGATAAAAATACAATTTGTTATCTAATATAAAAGTAGTATACAAACCCTATATTTGCTTATAAACAAGACATCAATTAGGTTTCTATTGAGTTAATTTTGTTGTGAATTAATATTTATCTCTGTTTTAATTGTTTCGGATGCGGTTTCTATTTGTAAAGATAGTTCATATTTCCTTAAACGACTTAAGGGCGTGTCACTAATTAATAAATTACCTACCACTTAAAACAAATGCCAATATAAGTCATAGTCGTATATACGCTACCACAATCACAAGGAAGTTAATTTAAATTTCGTAACTAACAACTTAATACATTTTAATAGCTCGGTATCGTATTTTCGTTTTAGCTGAAATCGAAATCGAAAAAGAAACCCTGGGGATGCATAGGGTAAATTAATTGAAAAGGGATCATACCCTTGTTTTGACTGCGCAAATAGAATTAAAAACGGACTCCCCATATTCCAATAATCGCTCTATTTAGCAATTTCAAAAGTCCGGTGCCCGATGGACGGCTATTCGATTCGATTATTTAACAAAGCCACAAACCGTGTTTCATTCGATGTAAAATAGTCGGAAAGAACAACAGTTCAGAGGGTGCGTTTATAGAGACGTATCCAATATACAAAACGTCGAATTTATGAATACCACTCGATTTTTTCGCTTTTCTGTACTTAGTACATTTTACATCGTACTGGTTTTTACATCGTATTCGTATATAAAGATTATCTCACAAAAATTAGCAAGTTGTTGGTTTTCGAATAAAGAACATCAAACTTTATATACAACTTCAGAAGATATTTGATACATGCAAAAGCCCTTTAAAGTTATTACAAAGTCAGACAGCTAAACGTGTAACTTATGAATATCGAAATTCCAAAGTTTCTTTTCATCTTATATTAAACTTAGAAGGACCCTTTTCTTTTTGTATATTCTGTTAATAAGAACATAATATAAATATGAATTTTGTCATACAACACTTTTGAATTTTCTTTCCATTGCTTCGAAATTTTCAGCTACATCTCTTTACGTAAGAGAAAAAAATTAAAGTTGACGTAATTATAAAAGTGGTTTTAGTTTGAGGCACCTCAAAAAAAAAAACCATTTTGTAAATGACATATTTCCTGCTATCATCTCTTATACAGTATTATTGTAACCTTACCACACAATTTCGTACTGAAATATCAGTACAATTAGCAGTCCTATTTACATTAATTTACGGTGCTATTTTGCATTGACAATTCGGTTAAAATAAAACTGGTATGGTTATAACAATACTGCTCTAAGTGATTGTAGTAGGCTGGTTTAACTACGCTCGTGTTATATCTAAGACTTTGTAAGTAACGCAACTCGAACTATTTGTGGCATTATCAAAACTCGCCTGCACGCCTCGCGCGCCTTTCAGCTTTGTGTACTAATTAACTAAATTGCATGAACCCTTTTCAAGAATTGCTATGAAAAACTGGTAAACTGTTTCACTTTAATTGGTTTGAATATGTGTATCTACAGTTTCGAAAAATGTAGTCTAACGTTAAATAAGATTTTCCTATCAACACTTCAAAAATTTTTGAAGATCTCATGTAAATATTCACTATTAATTCCAAATCACTGTCAACCGTTATAGTGTTTGCATGTTTTAAAGTCCCTTATATTAATTCAACCGTTTATTGGTAGACACCAATAAAAAATAAAAACACATTGAAGAAGTACTGCAAACAGGATATTTTCCGTATTATAAGCACTAAAATATAGCTTCAATTATTTCCGTTTACATTTCGATATCAAAGCCACTCTATTTGAAATCCAGCTTTGCGATTTGCGAATTTACACTGTTGACACGAATGAGCATTATTGAAGCGATGATCACTGTGGGGTAAATTTGGAAGCACACATAAGCAAGAGCTGACAGTTGAGGTTCAAACGGACCGCATACAAGCTTTGCTATGTACAAAATCAATATGCATTCAATACCCGGAAAGCTATTTGCGAAAAGCCAACTAATCAGTACTTCCACTTAATAGAACACTTCGCTGTACTAGCAAGGTTAAAGAGGAAACTAAACTGTAAGTAATTCAGATGCATTCAGTGCTATTAATTACAATTCTAGGATTTTTCCTAGAAAGCTTTAGAGATGAAGCCGTTTGGAGAGTAAGTTTGGGTTATATACGAGCAATTTAAAACAGTCAATATACACAAGTAGCTTAAAGACGTTTGCTATGCTACTATGCTTTGGTCAGCGGGGATTCTAAGCTAACCTCTATTTGCTTATGAAAATATGGTGTGACTTGAACGGATGAGGTATCGATAATGATGACTTCCCAATTAGAGGATATTTAACTTTGTACCATTTAGTTTCTTTAATCTTATCTTTACTCTTCCATTGCTTTCATTATTTACCAACCTCGCTAGCCAACGTAACTAAAATCAAATAAGTAATTGTATTTAACACTATTTTTGTGTAGTAATTGAGTAATTTGTGAAAGCCAAGTTCGTTTTCTTTCTTGTGTTTAAATGAAACCGCATAGATATTTCTTTACTTTTTCAAAATTAAGTTATGAAAAAACAAATTATAACATTATGCGTTTGTTCATACAACTAGACACTAATGAACGTTGGCTATATTTTTTGCGACACATTCAAAGTAACCGTAACGAGCGTACTCGCTCTATTTCACAACACTATGAAATAAAAATTAAACTTAAAATGACGTAATCAAACACGAAACAAAATTTAATGTAAATAAGAACTGTTTCGTAAAACTTGGCTAAGAACCAACAAAATAAAGACTCAAACTAAGACAAAATAAACGCTATCGAATACAGGAAGTGACTGTACGCAATAAGAATGAAATTATTTATCTAACTATTGCAAAAATTTCAAGTCTAAATCTGCAAGAGTATTTTCTAGTAGAGATCGATTTTAAAACCGTGTCTGTATCTTTTAGTTTATTTGTCTGTTATCATATTGCGACCATTTATTGCTTGATTTAACGTAACTTTTTTCTCACGTCTGACCGTAATCTGCCTTATAATATTTTTATAACTATACACCCAAACCAAATGGAATGTTTTTCTTTTAAGTACGAGACGATGAATAATTATCATTTATCGCTTCGGGAAACCTATGCCGAGACAAAAGATAAAAATTTTAGCTAAGTTAGGTACTCCTTATTACATCAGCTACCCGCCAGTGAAAGTCCCATCAAAATCGGATCAGCCGTTCAGCCGATCAGACAACTTTTTTTTGTACGTGTACCGTGTATACATCCGTATGCATTAAATAAAAAGCGGTTATTTTAATATTACAAACAGCCACTTTTTTATTTAGTTGTATAGATAATGGAGCACATGAAGAAAAAAAAACACTTTTTCAATTGTTTTCTAAGGACATACCATAACTACAGCATATATAAAATATTATCGCTATCAGTCATTTTCTCTGCACTTCACAAATAACGCCTCTGGTTTCCAAGGTACCCGCTGTCATGTAGGGATGTACACCCTATCACCCTATGCCGTCCCGATAGATTATGCATGGTCCACTGACTGCCTCTCGAATCACCGATATCGTTAAGGAAAAGTGCGCAAAATATTATTACAAAATCCTAAATAAAGCAATATGCTTGGTCGTGCAGGTAAATTGAGATGGCAGTATTCAAATAAAGGTAAGAGTACACTAGTTTTCCGATGTAAGCAAAAATGCATCTTAAGTGAAAAGTTTGTAAAAAAAATTGTAAGTGTACACATAATTTACAGATCCACACATAAATAAATAAACCTTTTTATTTTACATATAAATCAATTATTAGTCAACTTGGTTATAAAGTAATAATATTTTTTATTCAACCAAGCAAACTAAATCTAAGTTTTAAAACAAACCTGAAAGCGGTAGAAATTTATAAAGGAGTTCAAGGAAGAATTAAAGTAAGTCAGTTTGTACACTTTATACCCGAGAGGAACCAGTGAGCTGGCCACAAACTTATATTGCTTATACTCTGAAAGATAGTAAGAAATAATCCTGCTATTTCAACCCGAGAGATCAAAAGGATTAACTCTAGGATACGAAACGGACTGGAAAACCAATTAGGTAAGGAATAAATTTTACTTTGTCAAAGAGAACAATACTATAACTTTGTTTCATAACAACAATTGGAAATTTATTTTCAATTGTTTCAGACAGATAGTAAATGAAGTCTTTCTTACGAACAAATGTACATAATTAATATTTAATCGTAATATAAATATATCTCCAATTTTTTCCAAAGTTAGCTTGTAACTTATTGTAATTATGTTTGTGATTTACACGTGATTTCTCGTCCACATACGAGTATTTTAATATAATGTATTTTTAATTTGAATGTAGACACTGCTATTTAATAAAAAACTTATAATTAACTGCCTTGAGAGGTTGACTCTTAATTCCTGTTGTTATTTAATAGCCAGGTTCTTTCATTTTCCTTACACCCGTAGCCTATTAGCCGAGCAAGATGACGAAGGATAATCCTGACAGGCGATCACATAGAAGTCGCGTCAACACGATGACATTCTGACGAGACAGTCTGTATCTGTTGAATGCTGATTCACCAGAGTTCGTCGCCCTCATCCCGACAAAGAAATAACAAAACGTCTGAATGCTGGGGTGGTTAGGCAATAAATCAAGAATACGTCATAAATAGTACGCGCCCTTCTAAGGGTAAGAAGTGTCGCATTTTCCAAGTCATAACGCGAGCCTCGTAATGCAGTCCCGACATGCGGTATGTCTTGGGGAAATGCGGTTCCGGAATTCCACCGTTCTCTATTAAGTTGGGAACTTCCGTTATGATAATGATATGGTAATTTAAATCGAGGAAATTATGTTTTTGTAACCACACCTCGGTATAACTAGTTGATAGTGACCCTGAGCTTATATGAAAATTGGTTAAAGAATTTTGATACTTAATTTGAATGTCTTATGACTTACGTATTTCAAATTCTGTGGCTTTAATTCTCTTTAGGTTTGCGTTTGAGAACCGAATTACCGCCCAATAAATTCTAGCTACTAAAAAGGAATTCAAGCACTTTTACCTGCAATATTTTTTATTGGTTTCATTCAAATATTTTTTTACGAGAACTGGTGACAAAAACGTCATCAGCAAAAGTGGGCCTCTATAGAGAAGAAAGACGATGTCGTACTGATAAATTCCTACTATGTACTTAAATGGAATTCCTTGGCATACTTCATAGAACTAAACCAAAACATTTGCCAATAAAGAGAAGCACAACAAAACGAGTAATAAAAATAACATGAAACGAAATTGATTGAGTGAGTATAGCTGACGTATTATTACTCAAAACATAAAAATGCCACCCATCGTTTAATTACTCCTTATATGAAGTCGACTAGTTTTATTGCGGCTATAAAGACAGCTCAATGTCTGAAGAAAATATTTCTGATTCTTCACTTGCCAAAAAGGCGTACTTATGATAGTTTTATGAAAAAAAAATGTATCTTATCGGTTTGGTCTAGTCCTTTATAAATGACATAATCATTAATTGATGGCATAATTTTAGAGAAAGTAATTAGCCTACAAAATTAATTCCGTGATAAACAATTGGGACGTAGTAATGCCACATAATAACAGATTATTTGAATTCGAGTAATTTTCTATAGATTTGCCTAAATCGCCAAATAAAAACATTGTGATTAAACTTGGTCCCAAGTATTGTCCGTAATATTCTCAAAGAGGTTTCCTGCAATACGAACTTGTCCAGCGTGATTGACTATCACCAAAGGCTTATTTTAATAGAAAATGCTAGAATAGAAGACTTCTGGACAGTTATGTGGTGTCATGATCAAACACGCATAATGTTACTGACTTACTGTTTGCTTCAAGCTATAATCACACCTGGGACCTCTAGTCCGCTATCAGGAACACTACCTTCTGGGCTACGCTGTCGTCAGTTTCATAGCTTACAAGATATACATTTAAAAACTTGCTAAGACCAGGTTTTTGCGATTCTAACCACGTGCACGCAGTCCATTATTCACATTTCGTATCGTGACAGAATCAAAGGAAGAACGCTTCACGTAAATCATTACTACTACCTTACTGACAAATAGTCCCTGCTGGAATACGACAGAATATCATTTAGACATAAATTCTTAGTACGTTCTCGGCTTTGGAATATTTAAAGAATAATTTGTTATTTATTTATTTAATGAGACATTATTTCGGACAAAACCTGATGTCATCTAATCTCGGCTTGAAATAAATGTTACTGTTATTGATTAAAATAATGAACAAAGGGTTTCATGTTGGTTGCACTATAGTACTAACTAAGTAAGCCGAAAGCATATATTTCGTAACGTTGCTAAGTCGGATTGACAGTGGAATTAAGAGCAAAAATACTGTAAAGAAGAAACAATTATTTTAAGAAGGAATGAAGGTATTAAAACACTGGACAATACTTGTTTATCTCATTACTAGACGATGCTCGCGGTTTTGCCCGCGGAAGAGTAGTTAAAAAAAATATTGGACTCATCCCAAGGGAACCTATAATAGTGATACAATCTATCCTATGTCTTATTCCTGGATGCAATCTATCTGTTTGCCAAGTTTCAGATTAATTCGTTCAACGTTCAGAATGTGAAGGACATTAAAACATCTAAATATCTTTACAAACTTTCACATTTATAATATTAGTAGGATACCACACGAGTCTTAATAAAAGTCATTAATAAGTAAAAATAACTTTCATAATGTGTCTGATAAATTACCACAATAACTTTTTTCTATCTTTTCGTCTCTCACCTCAGTAAGTTGAACTTACGAACAGACGTAAATACATACAAGTGACTACGATAAAGGAACAAAACATTGGAAAGCTCTGATTGTCTGCGGAAGAGAGGCCTCTATTTCCGCTTCGAGTTAATCCGCAATTGCATTCTCACCTCGGAACGGGCTAAAAATGAATCCGGGTTGGGTCGTATATCGACATATACGAATATCTACATTACAGCCTAAGTAAAACTATCCTAACCAACCATAGGACGATTGCAATTAGAAGAAATTAGAAGGAATAGATTACGTAATATTAAATATTTTTTTATAATTTAAAATTGTGTAAAAAAAAATGTATTCCTGCATCTTTTCAGTCTACCTTTGACAATAAATGATTTAAATTCGATTTTTTAGATTCTCGAAATTATTCTTCAATAAACAACTGATAATAAATTGTCTAACATAACTCAATAGAAGTACCTATGTGAGCAGACTTCGAATCTTTGTTACATTTTAAGAGACCATGTCTAACAAACACACCTATCCATCGCTGCTTATATTACTTTGTATCACGGTACAACCCTGCGAAAATATCACAGTATCTAGACGGTGTAGAATTTTCTTTAAAATTTTTGGACACTGAGAGTTGAGTTATTGTTGCTTGACTACTGTAATATAGTTTACTGTGGCAATAATTTATCCTATCTATTCTGATACTGTCGACGTAATTGACAATTTGATGACATTATAAATAACCTAGCTAAGAATAACAATAATTTCGTTAACAATTAACAACCCACTAGACAACCCAATAGACATCCTACAAATGGCAAATGTGTTTTTTGGTAAATTCAGAATGGCAATCATGCATGTAGTCGATTAAGGTTAAGTGAATACTGCAATCTGCCTGTGAAAAGTCTAAAATTAACCTACAGGACTTTTAGGACTTTAATGCTTTTGTATCGAAGGCATGGAAACTTTTATTTACCCAGTACGGTATGCTATGTGTTATTTTTAGGTAATTCCGGTATCATTATACTCAATTGATTTTACTACTCATTATCTTGCTTTAATTTCATGAAACCTTTAAGTACGACATTGATTTTATTGCTTCTCTTTTATTTAACCTCTACAACAGCTTATATTTTTTGGTTCATTCTTGATTTAATTTTCAGTGAAAACAAATCCATCACTCTTTCTAAATGGTATCAATATTCTTCAGTGTATGAAATTCAGTATCTATTATTAGCTAAGTCGTATTATTCGTCAACACTATAGCATCACACATCACAATCTTTGCTAATAAACAACTTCCGGGCGTTAGAATGGAGATTCACAACAAAAAGGTTCAACTTGTGTTTTTGATAGCAAAACTATTTCATCAAATCGTAGGCGTGATTAATACAAAGCCCCAAATTATGAATTACTATTAGAAACACGCTGAGACAAGGTCACGACGTAATTATAACAATTTGTCGCAGTAAAAATGAAGAGTTTATTAAAGGAAATTATTATTTGAAAACGTTCCGGTAATTAGAAAATCCGTACCAATTGAGATAAGGTACATGTTCCGATAGAATGTTTACTTTACGAGCTGCGGGCACGCGATTTCAACACGATAGGTCCCAATGGATACCCAATTTAAAATAATGGACAGGACAGACCGAACAAACTAAAATATTAAGCAAATTGAAAATCATTTTCTAGTTAAACATTGTTCGATCTGTTTACTATGCTAAAACTGAAATGTTTTTGTAGGGAATAATAGGTAGTTAAATTGAAATTATTGAATTAATTTGAGTTAAATATAATAGGTAACCTCTGTAGGTAACAAATACTTGTTTCTGTAAAAAATATCAATGTCTTTGATTCAAAATGTACTCTCCCATTCAATCATCTCTGCATCTTTTCTATGCTTATCACACGCGATAATCTTCCTGAATCGTTAAGAATATAAACGATTAATTATCATATATACCTTAACTTCAATTCACAACAGAATGTGGCAGCAACGCATTGAATTCCTACATACAATAATTTCCTTAATAATATTACAGAATTTTCGCAACAATATAAATTGTGGTGAGCCTAGTGTCAAACCTACCGCAAAGCAAAGCCGCAAAGGTTGTATAATCAATAAAGATTGGGTCACGGTCAACAGAAAATAGAACTCGAGTGTAAGACTTATGCAAAGTAGTACTTGGAACTATAGCTTAGAAGTTAGAACTGGCTGACTTGCAACGTGGCAATGTATGAGGGCCCTTCCTGATATAAAACCTAGTACTCCTAACAGCGTTGTCTTGCAAATTTCATGAAATATTACACGATTCCACGGCAACTTTGCACCTCGTTACTTGAAATGGGTTTTGTAAAGATTAATACAAGTAGATAAGATGAATCGCGTGTAGGATACTCGTATATGCTGTTGTTTAGTATGAGAAATAGCAGGATGTGTACATCAACGTGTGAAAATATAAAAGCTTTTTATACTGCATTTTTGCGTGTAAGAAGTAACTATGAGTTCGGCCGTTAAAGTCTATTTAACGGAAAGCTAAAAAAAGAAGAAGAAAAAGAGAAAAGAAGAAGAGAGTGAAAAGTAAGATTTTGCAATCAAAAACGTAAAAATTAATGCTATAAAAAAGTATGATGAAAAGTTTGATAGATCCCAACATTTCAAAGCTGTAATACCGCGAAAACTGAGCTAACTTTGTGAATTTTAGAGCGGTTTCCCGCGGTGTAAGGAAACGCCAGCATCTAAGTTGTTAACACTAAGTTAATCTTCCGTTCAGAACCAAGTTTACCATACCTATGAGTACCTAATATAATTTTAAGCTTAGCTCAGTGCGTTATCTATCAAGCACCATTTATTTGAAGTCATATGCCTTGATTTAAAATCTAGTAAGTATACCATTAGTGTCATAGCTTTTTGAACACTTAACATTTACTCAAATTCAAATGAAATTTAACAGCCCTTTATAATACTACATACACAGTACACACATGAAAATTTAAACACACATCACCGAGAGCAGAATGATAAATAGTAAGTTTATCTTTTTTTAATTAGGTCAGTATCCAAGAAAACGGTGGTAATGCAAAGAAAATTAGGGCAGCATAGCCATATTACTCTCCAATTTTTGCATAACTATTACAGTTTCTTGTTACACAATTTTACTGTTCATATCCTCAAATAGCGT
Organism: Lerema accius; assembly: GCA_001278395.1. Classification (NCBI taxonomy): domain Eukaryota; kingdom Metazoa; phylum Arthropoda; class Insecta; order Lepidoptera; family Hesperiidae; genus Lerema; species Lerema accius. Next base: position 12,106 of record LGAG01000188.1, read on the forward strand.
TAATATCTCAAGAGGGATAAAAAATGGAAAACTAGATTGCTGATATGAACAAAATTTTTCGTCGTAATCCCTAATAAAGGAGGTTTACCGTCACGAAGATTATGCCAATTCACAAAAAATATTCCTTCCGAATATTACACGGTATGCTAACACTGAGGAAAAAATTCAAATACTCCACAGCTGAGGTAACTTTCCATATTAATATTCATAGAAATTCCAGATCCTATTCGCTCTACCGTATCCCATATTCATATTCATTCTGTCCATGTCGCTTAGATCTCTAGCGTTGAAGTGAAGCGGGTTAGTCCAATGCCGCACATATGAATGCGTCATTGCTTCTGGATTTTCAATTATATTTCTCTTACTGACCTACTTCTAAAACTCTAAGAGAAACACATGCTTTAATATGTTCCTCTTCATTATTGAAGTTGCCTAGAAGTTGTACATATACTCCATTAAATTCTGCCTGATGCAGATTAATGGTAAAAGTTTGCAATGCTGTTCGAAAACACGCAATATAGGTTAGGTTGCTCTACTTTTTAGTACGGAATGGACAAAACGGCTCCAACGAACAGAAACGGTCGTAAAGTCACTATTGGCCTGCAGCTACACTCAAATCCATGAGATTAGGTTCTTAATTCCATAAAATAATATTGCTCACAGCATCGCTTCTAGTATCACTTTCAAGCTCATTCACATTTCATTTAATTTTCCTTGCAGATAACCCTATGATGCAACCAGAGATTGGATACCATGTCTCTGGATGCAACATAGTGTCGACTTTTTAAACAAAAGAGGGCTTGTCTAAGCCACGTGTCACGTTGTTGTCACGTCGACTGCTGTCGAGTGACGTGACGGCCGGATGACAGCTCTTAGCGGGGTCATAATACCACTGTCATTCTTTATAGGGATTTGAGGAGGGGGAAATATTATTGTATCGTCCATTTGGATTACAAAAGGATGACCTGCTGTGTTATAAGAACGGTATTATAATAATTATAAATTGACTTGATGCGAGATTTTATGACAAAATTTTGGTTACATTGTCAGTACATTATATTATCAATAGGATTGGTTTATTAAAACGAATGAGGTACATTTAATTATAACTTAGGTATAATTTTTTCTTACTTCACGTATCCTTTCTAAATTAGAAGAAAAATAACTTCCCAAACTTTGTTAAGCACTATTGCTTCGGGACTGGACTAAAAAAGGGTTGTACTTTTCAAACTAAACCGGAAGAAAAATTTTGTATAAGGCCTTGTATGTTACAGTTTACATCCGGCTTATGATAGAATTAACTCTTTATTTAGACAATAGTTTCTTAAAAATAAGACAAAGAAACGAGAAGTAAGTAGGCAATAAGCGTTAAAACTTTTCCACTCGCCCATTAGCCTTCCCGTTCTTTCTTCTCCTTAACGACTTTTTGCACAATTAAGGCTATTGTTTCGTGGATATTTACGATTTTATTTTTTTCCTTGTATAAATTATTTAGGTTGTAATTACTACGAGAACTCTAAACGTGAGCCTAGCTTTGTTTGCGGAGTTACCAGTTACAGTGTTCGGGTAAAACTTTTGTTATTAAACTTCATTGTTTAATGCGAGCTTAATGGTAAAATTGTTTTAACGCGTGTTATAATGGTAAAATTATTTTATATGAAACTAAGGTGTACTTAGAAACCTAAAACATAAAACAGGCACTCAACTAATTAAGTAAAGTCCTTCTCTGGTCGGTCGTTCATGACTGCAGATCGTGGTTACGATGGGAAATTAGTCTAGAACAAACAAATTAAGGTAAGTGTGTAATTAACTGGATTTCAAGCTTGCAAATGCTTTGTGGTTAAACCAAAATACTATTTGAATACGATGTTTTATTTCATGTATTGCTGATGCTTTAAAATATTTTCTGCTGCTGCTTTAATTCTCTACCTACTGCAAACGAGTCATTTGAAATTTACCACTGAAGAAATTGATAGATTACTTAAATACTAGAGAGTAAAAAACTTACATAAAAGAACATTATTTCTAGATGTTCTTGTAAGTTTACAATCCCCGAAACTAATAAATTTATTACAGTTAACAGCCCATTTTAATTAGAAACATACGAGTAAAAATACTTCATAGTTCCAACAATTCTATTCAAAGCGCATTCGAATTGTGCACCGACCTGAATATAATACGCGTTTTCCCCTAATCGATTTGGGACAATAGCTGTTTAAATCGAATGCTAAACACGTGTCAAACGTCCTGACGTCGCTTTTAACGTATCAAATAGTCCCGTAATAAAATAACCGTTTGATATAAGATCGGAATAGGGGACAACCATAGCGTAGCTTATGAATGTGTTCAAACTGTGTGACGAATCGGCTCACCCTGTATGTGTCAGACTGTATCTATTGATGTAAAAAATAATATTACGCGCATCAATTTCTAACTATTGTACTGTAAAAGTATGTGGGCATGGTGAGAAGATTACCGATTTTGTTTTCCATTAAAGTGGTTTTTAGTTTTATTACATTTTGTGCAGAATAATTATTGAATTTTGAAATCTTTGTTTATTATAATAAGAATCATAATCAATATCTTGTAATTTTATTTAACAGCTACAGAGACTTGTCTAAATGTATCATCTCTATAACGCCAATAGTAACTAGTTATTTTAACTATTCATGCAAAGTTTTTCACTTAGTCATAGCTATACGAAACACTTTTTAATAATAACTTACATTCATTATTACTCGTAAATTACCATTTCTGTCGAAGTACAAGTAAACAAGATGTTTTGATTGAAAATATTTGATTTCCTTAAACATGTGAGAAGAGAATAACACGAATTTGTTCAGAACGGAAACTTCACAAAAATATTTTTACCGATCAAACTGAATCGGTACGAAATCGGTAACCGCCGTCACCAAGCTCATAGCACATTGGTCCTGCCTCGTTAAAGACTTGTTAGCGTCACTCCTCGCAATGCGTTCTCAATTCGAATTCGAAATGTATCGGTGTAACCATATTCGATACGGAATTTGACTTTCATTAATAAACCCTTTACCAATTCAATTGTAAATCCTGTTGTCATGATACTGAATGGTATTATTGTGCTAGACTTAATTTGCGTCAAACAATCTATTACCAATACAAGTGTATTTTTCAAACTAGCTTTTTCAACTCGCAATAACACACCAAAGAAATTAAAAAAAAATGTATTTAACATCTTTCTTAATAACTCATTTAAATAGTGACGTCCTTGCAATCCAATTATTACTTAGTGGTTACTCTACCACCAAAGGAAGAGGTTGCAGATTCGATTCCCAAAGCAGAGCAGCTACTTTTCTGATAGATAAACGGTTTTATTAGGTCTTATACAACGGCCACACATTCCTGTTGTCGTAAGTCGTGAGATTTTTATAACGTCAATGTCGTCTAAAC
>LGAG01000188.1:20419-35677 GCA_001278395.1 Lerema accius
AGAGGCCACATCGCATGTACACAATGATAAAGTATGTTGAATACTCAAGTAAGATACAAGTATATCTGATAGTTAGTACTGACATTTGCAGCAAAGTTAGTAAGGTATAATCTTTATGAAGTGTTTTAACTTTGATTAAGGTTCATAAGTCAAGTAACTTAAATTTTATCGTTTATTTTGCCAGCATAGTAAACCAGGTAAATATCTTTCCCACCAAGAGCAAATACTAATGAGCGTGTGTCACTCATTAGATGTAATTAAGCCTCTTATTCAACATGAATTCTCAGCATTTGAACAGGAAGTGTCATCGTTGAATCTAATATTAAAACGTAACGATAAAATACTGGCAATTAGTAAAAAGAAATTATGCGTAGAAGAAGAAAACAGAAATGGCGGGAAGTACATTAGTAATAACAATTGAACGCTGATAGAACGTTGTGTGGAAAAATTATGTCTATAAATGTAAAACAACTGACACAAATATACGCCTTGTAATGGGTGAGATGAATTTTATTACACTAGAAAATTTAAGAAGATAATACCAATTTCATTACAGGATTACAACTAAATTACAGATTTCGATGTTTAATCGTCAGGCAAAGTTTCCGTGAGCCGTTAGTGTTCAATAAAATGCAAATCCCGGTGCGAAAATCGTCGAGTGTTCCCATTCTAAAATATTAAGGGTAATCTTCTTACCTCTGAGAACGATTTTATATTTCGGCATGCGAATTTACTCACGAGTGACGCATTAGTTACAATTTGAATATCGAGTATTCTGTACCTTACTTTTCTTCTTACCACAGACGATTTTTTTGCAAGTTGGCATAAGTATGGCTAATAATTATAATTTGTTTGACTACTATTGTTTATAAGAACGCCTATTTTCATAGTTTAAAGAGAAAAATGTTTTAATGTCATTGTGATTTGTCGATGAACCGACAGTAAAAAGAGACAGACAGACAAATTAGGTAGAAGAAAATGAGATAGGAAGCATTATATACTTTTTTTCTTCGATTACTTGAATTACTCACAGCTTACTTAGGCTATTTTCATTTTCGAAATAAATCACGTCTCCGTCCTACATCCATCAACTATATCGATATATTAGCTTCAGGGAATTCAGTGTTGAGTCTCAGAGTCTCACAATGAAGTACAGCTGTCGAATACAAAAATGCGTGACGAGACGCCAATTTGTTACGACGTAAAATTCTTTTGTGTTTTTATTTTACGGGAAAACGTCTTTAATTTGCTTCTAAGGTCGTGATAAGATTCACGATCAAACGTTTAAGGTGTCACCAAAGAAATATATTTAAGTGTGATATGAATGTTGGATTTTAATTCTTATAGACATAAAGTGGTAATACGTGAATGAAGAAGCAGGCACGTAGGAGTTTCAGATGTAGCAAAATTAATGATTATATGGAGAAGAAATTCAAAAAGGGAAATTGTATTATTATTCTAAAAATCATTAACTAACGATCCGACTGAACGTCGTGGCGCCGAAATATTCGAAACGCTAACCCCACAACTTGCGAGTTCTAAAAGGCCACGAGAATCATTTTCACACAAAAAACACATGTTCTTAATACTAGAATATTTGCATACTTAAATCACTTCAACATTATATCATTCTCATACATAAGTAACCGAGCTTAGGCAGGAATCTTTCAAAGTCTTTACGACTTTACGACATAGGCACGTAGACATCCGTCACGTTTTTCATAAATGTGAGAGGCGCAATAAAGACGGCAATATGGGCGCGATGCGTCGTTATGGCGGTGATACCCTCATCTGCACTTACTCATCCGGATACTTCACAGCGAGTCGCTTAGATTTAGGACACGAAGCTCCTTACTTCGTGGTACAAGTTGGTAAGTTATATAGAGAGTATATTCATTTCTATCACCAAGAAAAGTGGGTCTTTGACTTGCTTATGTTTAGGTAGAAAGTAACTAAAAGATTTGCTTACATTTTCTGAGAATACAAGAAGAAGAGGAAATTATTACTAAAATCCTGCTAACCTATCAATTTATTATCCCCAAATTGCAATATTTTAGAACGCGTATGTTATACAAGAAGTACCTTTACCACCAACATTTTAAAAATTATTCGGGCAATAATTAGGGTTGGCAACTAATTGATTGCGGATTGAACATAAAATTAAGATTATAAAACTACATAATGCGACTAGAGTTAGAATCATCAAAATTCTCTAATTGTTAAACTCTGTACCCACGCCAGCATTGTTCATGATTACTGAAACAAAAGCGTTAACTAACTTCTAAGTAATGTGTAAAGTCGCTAAGACTATAAACAAACGCTCGACCATCAAACCCCGCAATCTACTACAGCCACCTGAACCCGTCGACAAGATCCGGAAAGTTATTGAAACGTCGCCAAATCCACTTAGTTTTATGACGTGGAAAATGCGATACGACGCCGTGCGATGAAGCTTTACCTTATTCCGCGTTGCCGTGGCAACCGTGCTCCGAAACTTTGTATTTATGAATATTTACAGTAATAAATATAGCTGTTTAGACATCTGGATCAGTAATTTGTAATAGGATAGCGTGGTTTTAATTGGACGATGTCTAGAGCAATCAAAATGGCGGAAAACTGTGCTAAATCTTGTAGCACCATATTACGTTTTAATTATAGATATACAAAATAAATGTAGTTTTGTTTTTATTGGTTTCGTAAAAACAATTGTTAAATCTATTATTATTTGCTAAATATTATTTCCTGTATGTTCTGTAAATAAACTCTAAGGCTCAGAGCTTCGAGAGATTTGATACCTACTAAAAAGTAGATAATGGATAATATCACCCTTAAGTATACTTCTTACGTTGATCTAATTCCCTTGTAGGCGGATATCTCAACAACCAGCGTTTAAGTAAATATCCCTAAACCGATTAAATGGTCGCTTTAAAGCAATTTGGCTGAGTCGTTTGGCAGCACCGGTGCGTTCTTCATGAAACAATTAAGATCCAAAAGTTCCCAACAAATCAACTAAAGTACCTATCCTTCCCGAATCTCATTTTATAATGGACCTATTCTTTCGTAGGATGAAAGTTCCGTGAACATTCCACTGAATAAAAACAAACGGTAAATGATTAAAGTTCACGATTTTCGGTAGTTTAATCGTTTGTCAAATTGATTTTAAGTTAATTTAAAATGGTGACACTATATTAAGTTAGACTAGGTTATCAAAAAAAAAGGATTAAAAAAGAAATACCCCTACAACAGTACGTACGTACTGAGACGTAAAAGAACGTACGCGCCTTTATACAAGTCACAGCTGAACGCCAGCCAAACATACTTACTCGTATGTGACTGGCAGGCGAAGCTTGCGTAGGAGCGAATGGAACTGCGCGCGCATCAGTGGAAAAATCAAAACTGCATGTTATTATTGTTCTAATGAATTAAAAAAAAAAGAATAGGTACAGGCACATGATAAGTAATCACGCATGGACTATTAAAGTTAATGGATCGTCAACGCATTTTCCGAGTTTAATGATCATCAAATCATCACATAAACGGTTACTTATCCAACATTAAGTCGCATGACTAAGGTGATTTAAAAACATCATAAATATTCTAAAAACTTCAATATTACCATACAGATACCTGCCTCCAATCTTCCCCCAAACTCGTAATTGAAAAACAACGGCACGTTCCCGCTTTCCCTACCTCTTATGCAAATAAGAAAAACATAAATTTACTCACGTTAACGGAACTAATCTTGTAAACTTTGGTAAGTCTACATGCGTTGAAATTTATATAGGAATATTTCCTTTGGGGCCGATCAGAATATATGCAGCCGTTATTTTTGTGGTTATTGCAAAGTAGGCGCTGTTTCATTAATACTTATGTGGTATTTCAATATATGGAGAAACAAAGAAGTTTTTCAAATGTGCTAACAAAGAAATTATAAATATGCAGTAATGCCACTGATTTTGTCTCCTGACCGACTCCCTCCTCCGACTGATTCTGGAAGTGACAAAGATTTCAAAATTCTAAATGTGACAAGCTGCCCCGCCCCTCCCACTCTAAAACACTATTATTTTTTAATTAAAGTATTATTGACAATGATTATAGGATTTTTAATGTGGCAAGATTTACCCAATCAAAAACTTTTTGTAACTTTTTTTATTTTTATTTATTGCAGGACTGTATCACCGACCGACCACATGGCTCCGTAAAGAAAACGCACAAACACAATCACAAACAATTAAAATACAAAAAACAAAACCAATCTTGAAGTAATTCCTACATTCCTAAACTGCAACAAGACCTAATATTTTTTTATGATTGTAAAAAGACGGAGCAATGTACACGTAGTATTATAGGGCATCGCTACCGTCAGTTGAGATGCACCTGCTCGCAGCGTGATGTATAACGTCATTTGTTATACTTAACACAAGGAACTGGCCCTTGTTAGTTTTTCCTACAATTTTTTTTCGTATGCAGTTAACAATAGTATCTTATTGCTAATACCTAGTGTGTTTACGTAAATTTACAAAATGTTAATATTTATTACTATTTACAACTTATAAAGATTTTTTTTCGATGCATAAACGTGACTAATTCGCATAAGTCGCGAAATATTAAAAATTATATCATACGAGGGATCTCAAACTATACTTTGCTCAAGTAATTACCGTCAAATTAAGTAACCTGTTCAATTAAATAATACTTTAATAAAATACTTTAAATTGTATATTAGATACATTATGAGATACTTCAGAAGCGTAAATGTAAAGCAATATTGTTGCAGCAAATTTTGAAATGAATATTATTTCAGCATAAAATATTCCTATTTCAATATCTGAAATGTAGTTTTCAGTGGCTTGCGCCATGTTCCGAGAGAGTGGTTGTCAGCACGCGGTCAATCCTATGTTCAAAATTCAGTTTAAATCTTTCGCTAAGATTAAAATTATTTTTCGTAAATTGTCAGTATTTTAATAATTGCACAGTGTTTTAACTTGGTTATATTTATTTTTTTGTTCTGGTAACTAGGTACAACCAATATGAACACGTATTTAACTATCAATATATTTCTTAAAATTTTTGGAACATAAATTCGCACGCCTCTTAGATATAACAAAATCAGAGCTCGAATATGGAACATTATTTTCTTGTCAAGTGAGAAAAAAATTACAAACTATGTTTACTTAATTATAATACAAATCATTTCCTATATTCATACGACGTATTAGGATTATTACGATTGCTTCTAAAAAGGAAATAAACCTTATTGAGTAATGATTGAAAGAGTCGAATTATGTAATAGCGTATACTTAAATCTATTGAATTGTATAAAATTAACCTTTCCTTTTCAAGAAGGCTCCTCAATTCCATTATATAATTATATTATGTGCCATAGAAAGTATAGATCCCACCGGTAAGTAGCTATGAATCAATAAACAAATCCCAAATAAAGTTTCGGGGAAACAGGCTGATCTTAAATTCACGACGAAAGGGAAATCAAAGGTTAATGGGCCTTAATTTGAGACGGACTTTAAAACATTTGGTACATTCCGCTACATTCAGTGGGGGATAGCTTGCATTTGTAAAGCGCTGTGCTCGCGAACATAGGAAATTAACTGAATGCTTTCAAACGATGCTATCAATTTGCTAGTCTCGAATTTACAATCATGTGTTCAACCAAAACGTAAGTTGCTTGTGTTTTAACACCTCTTTGCATTTAGATCGCTAAATTATTTGTTTGTATATTAGTTTCATATTCTTTAAATTTATTAATAGAATAACTACAGAAGAACATTTTATTAGATCAAATATCAAACGTGCCATCAATAAAAATTGTAACATTAATTATTAACAGCATTAAAGTACTTTCCTTACATGATTATAGCAAGCCTTTACAAAGTTAAATTACAGGTGACCTGAAAAGATAAGACAAAAAATACATACACGACTCGAGAAAAAAAGTTGGTCATAACTGTCTGTCCAATTCGAAATTGAAACTGTTCCTAGATTTATGGCAGGATCAGGGACCATTGCTGAGAAAGCAAGGTGTTTTTATGAACATGGCGAACAAACAAGCAAGCGGGGTTTACTATAGGTACTATTTTACTGTGTAATAACATAAATGTTATCCCAACATTATCGACTTTGCTTTTTCGTTAATTTCGTTAAAAAATGACTTGAAGTCACAATGTCTTATCTTACGGACCAATTTAACTACTACAATAATCGCCAAAAATAAAGAAAGCAACTGCAAAAAAAAACATAACGTTTGTTTACACCGAACTAAATAATTTCCTCCATTAATACAACCCTTCGCGCGGTATTTTTGAACACATGTTACACCTCTACATCTTTCTCGCACTCCATTATATACTTCAGAATTCATCACCTCCCTTATTTAGCGTCAAGTAGGCTCGAGTTCAAATAAAATGTTAATCATGACACTCAACCTCTTTGATCTGTAATCAACACAAAAAGCATCACTTTGACCCAAAGCTTTTTGGGTTATTCAATTTGTCGGCGAACATTTTGCGGGAAGATTTAACAAAATGTGATTTTCGTGGCTTCACATGATATTGCGTAGTGGCAAAAAGTACTTTTTTGTTGACACCAAAATGGTAAATGGACATAAGTATAATAATGTAAGCGGCTAATATAAATCATGGAACCTTAATACGTCATATTTGAGTCTAACTACCAATTATTGTTATTGAAGATAGAAGGAATACAATCATAAACCGTTTGTAATGACCCTGATTCTTCCTAAATATCCCCTCAGTAAAACACAGGTTAGATGAAACAACTTGTTTCATGGTAGTGTATTTGGTATGCGAATAAGTTTATTTGTAACGTCATTTTGACTAATGATATGCTATGATACAATTAATGTCTTGTACCTACGTTAAATAAACATTTTATCTTCGAATATATGTATTAATCCAGAAATATTAACTACAGATTTTACCGTAACGTGTTTAATATTGCTTTAAAAGACTTGGTAACTTATTAAAATCAACGATGGGGAAGAAAATTCGTACAAAAATCAACAAAACGGATGTCACGCGCTCCCCTGTTTGCATTTGGTATTGAACTTGAGAAGTAATCTCGCACAGACAAGACCCTTATTGACAAAACGTGTCTTTTGCTTCGGAGAAATATTAAAAATAATTCATCTAAGACGTTCTCCCTCTAAGCAAATTGTAAAGGATTCAAGTATACAATATATTTAAAAACGGAACTGTTGACATTTTTCGATCTTGGGTACCTATGCTAATACAAGATTTTGGGGGATTCTTACCTGTGGAATACTTTTATGAAAATTTACAATATTACTTTTGAGATTTACAGATCTAATGAAAACACTACTCATGAATTCTTTTAAAACTACTTTATTAATAAGGTTTTATTTACATAGATTAAATACAAACTTGTAAAAATATATTAACTTTAAGTATTTGGTTCCAAGAAAAGCGAATGTTTTCTATTTACTTATATTGCTACGAAAAGCGTAGAGCTTTCGTAGCTCGTAGCAAATGAAACCGCAAATTTTCGTCGACAATCTAAGAACTATTTTGAATAGAATTATTGAATTACAAATAAGAATTGTATAACGTTAATTATTTTAACGTACACAATAATATCGTAGGAGTTAATTAATGCAATATGGCACTACAATATTAACAATTATACATTACATTTGGCTATTTTATCTGTTTAATTACTCGCCTATATCTGCAAACTAGCTTTTACAAACTACAAAAATAAAATATTATTAGTACCCAAAGGTAATAACAGTCACATTAACGAGTGCCTTAGCTATTATCAACTTTAAAAAAATCGACTTTAAAAAATAAAACCAATTTTCTGTCGAAAATTTCAACATACGTCAAACTAATACACAAATATATACCACACATCACAGGAGAATTAATAAGCAACCAACCAGGTAACATGTCTATCCTAAGCCGAGCGAACACAAAGGGCTTGAGTTCACCTCAAAAGTTGTATTTGTCAGTTACAAGAACATTACTATCCTCAAATACGGCGTTTCTCAACTACAAGCTGACGTACGAGTGTTATGCGAATACTGACAAGCGTAAACAAGAAGACTATGTAAATTTTCAAAGCTCTCATTTCCGGAATATACGTATAAAGTGCATCAAATTGTGAAACTTCTCGCGTAGTCCAATAAAAAGTAAATTATACCTACCTACCTCTTTACTGTCGTTTATCCTAACCACCAATTAAGTTCTGATAATACAAAGATACCCTATAGTCAAAGGATGTAATAATTGAATAATACGAGTAGTTTTTACTACAGCTAATTTTAACTTGACGCTACAAAAACATCGGAAGCTTATTACTAACTTTTGAGCTTAACATTTTTACTCTTTAACTTAAGAATAGACAAAGACGTGTAGTGACTTCGTAGTACGTTCCTTACGAAGTAAGCAGCCTGTATCGTGTGTAAAATTCAGATAATGGCATATTCTAGCAAAATGTTGTCGAGCTTGAGCTTCATCGCTTTTGCAAGCTTTTATGATGCAATTTTGTGACAAGGAATTTTTATTGTCTCCGTCAGCATTCGCATTACAGAAATGCAATTGCTCTTTCACCATGAAGTAATGATGCAGTAAGTTTTAAACTATAAAATGTTAGTTTAAGAATCTTACTTAATTTTTTCTGATGAATAAACTCACGTAAAAATAGATAAGTAATGAGAGCTTTAATTCTCTATACATACGCCTGTATAAAAATCACCAACACATTGCAAAAGCGATTAGCTTGCGAGAATAATAGGTTACTTACGATTCAGCTGTCACAAAGATCATCATACTTAATAAAAATGTTGATTGACTGACAGACACGCTACAGCCTAAACGGATAGACCTAGATGCATGAAACTTGGCACAGAGGTTCCTTCTAGAGTGTAGGGGAGCACTAAGAACGGATTTTTGGAAATTCCCACTTTATGGGGGTGAAATAAGGGATGAAACTTTGTATGAAAATTAACCTAAAGCTAGCAGTTTGCAAATTCGTGTTTAGGTTTATGGTTGAAAGGGGTGAAAAACCTGATTCAACGATTTTTTTAAATCAACCCCTTAGTGGGTAAATATCACCACAAAACTATAATTTCCGCAAGCAAAGCTGCGGGCAACAGCTCGTTGTATAATATTCTCGTAAATGTAGATAGGACACTTCATTATCAGCAAATACCATAACAGTGTGCGAAGGCGGAGTTCAACGACCTCTGGTAATCAGCTGGCGCCGAGGAGTACCGACGTCGTGGCGCCGACTCCCTGCAGAGTCCTGTCTCTTAGCTGTATTCTGCTCGTTTGTACTGATATTTAATAGGTACAATATTAGGTTATCATTAACTACATTCATTCGAATGAATACCTTTAATGTTAGGTAAACAAGCGAGATTCCTTCCTTATTTGATTCCAGTGCGTCGGTGATGCTCTGTATTATTGATGGTACTATAGTATAGGTATATACATATTATGTAGGAGGCGGTTATTATCAACCCATGTACCTAATTTATTATTAGTAACTATTAGTCGAGTATTAACATTTAAAAAATACCTAACAGTTGAATGTCAACTGTACCTGCTAGAAAAAAATTTATTTGAATAAAAGAAAGGCTTAGAAAAATTAAAAAAATCCAAACTCAGTATTGCTCATATCCAGGGGTCAAGACATGCTATTAGAGCGAAAAGATTATATTCGCTATTTATGTTATTTGGGTCAAAGAAGTTCCCATTACATAGTAAGGAAATTACCTACTCGTGTGTTTTTTGAAAGACCCACTAAGACTAAACCATCGACAGATGTCGGTAAGCCTCGAGCAATAGGGTTACTTACTGTCGGGCTTTATAAGGCATCAAGAGAGAAAAAATACATAAACATTATTCCGTTTTATTATTATTATTTTGGCATCTTTTCATCGCGTAATATTCAAACATTTAACTTATATCCTCTACTATCTCTGGGTACTACTTCCGTATAATAAAACTATCCAAAAAAACTGGTAGCCTAATTTCCCTAATTACTTTTATCACATTTCTGGTGGATTGTTTTAACATTTTTATACAAACTTTGTACCCGCAAAACCAAACAGAAACAAACTAGATCAGTTAAACCATCCTCAAGTTATAAGTAAAACATGGGCGAATCATTGTACACATATAAAACGCCTGTTACGAAGCATCCCAACCCTACCTAAGTAATTGGGGCACAGCGCGAGACCATGGTGCAGTAATAGACGCTCAGCCGAAACAATTCCCGCCATCCGACGCTGCTTGTTGTCCATTAAGGCGCCTATAGTGCTTCTTAAATTAGAACAGACTACAGACTGATTGCAAATCTCTTCGTAGTATCTCGTACGTAAATGTAAGTTTTAGCTTTCGATGTTCAAGACGACTTGTATGGCGCAGTGGTTACCTTCGTAGTATCTTGTACGTAAGTTTTAGCTTTCGATGTTCGAGACGACTTGTATGGCGCAGTGGTTACTATGAAGGATTGTTGTGCTTGTTCCCAGGTTTGATTCCCAGCAACTCAACAAAGAGTTGAATGACGCAGTATAATGATGTTTTTTGTTCTCGATCTGGGTGTCTGTTTGTCTATTTATGAATTGATCATTCATCATCGAAGTTAAGCTCTAAGTCCAACTACCATTTAGTACAAAGGAACACCCCCACTCAACTTGTATCATCACGACTAAAGCGCATACCGACTTTCATATCCAAAGGAGCATTGAGTAAAACGCACGCATTAACGCACTAAGGTCCGATACGAGCGTTATCTCAGGAATATACTTGCGATGGCAAATTGTTTTTTAAAATAATGCACTTAAGTGCCAATTTTCTATACGCAAATGTAGTCATCTTAAGACCCCGGTCTTTGGCTGAGATTGGTATATTAATATGGTTCTAAGGATCCCGACAATGTAATTAGAAGTAATAGTTCTGCCTAAAACAGTTATCTAGCCGAGATTACAGCGACTTAATTGTGATAGTTGACTCTACGTAGATATTCCCAACCGTTACAACCGCTTAATAGTAGGTCAAATTACTTCCTGGGAAAGACAGGAAGTTCATAGAAACTGAGTTGCTTTCGTTGAAATGGAAAACCATGTAACAAGGGAATTTAATATTATATTCTTCTCGTAAGGTATCTTTTATGGTATAAAAATCTAATTGTGACTTAAGCGAAATAAAACAAAGAACCAATGATTAGTTTAGTTATTAAGTAATGGATCATTTTTTAATTCACTGTAATTAAGTAAATTAGGATTTAATAAAAGTATCATTAGGAGGTACTGTTAAAAATTTATTAAAAATGTCTGCTTTTAACAACTTCAATATTTTAGTATTTTGTTCTCCTGTGGCCGTAATCTATCAAAATCGAATTCTCTTATAAATATACTTGATGTTTGGAGGTAAAGGCTATGACATAGATATGAAATAAGAAAATTAGAGATAACCTACTTGGTCACTCGGTCAAGACGTTAGAATCAGTCGCAATCTTGGGGATCTCAGATGCAACCCATCCGTAATTAAAGAGCAATTCACTCTGTTTCATACGAAGTTCACAATCAAATAACAAGAGTACTTTTCTATCAATTCAAACAATTAAATAGGTCAATTTACCAAATAGATTAAAATAATGATGAATAATGCTTGTGGCGCAATTAGAATTATTAAGCAGTGTCAATAAATTTTATCACAAAAAAGATTGAGTTAAAACAAAAGCTACTATGTCCTCAGAAGACATCATTAATTAAACGTAAAATCTTCATTATTATGAGAAATCTTAAGTTCAATATTTCATATATATTACATTAAAAAATCTAAGAGAAAACGCTTTTTAACGGTATTACTAACCTTTTTCATTTTAATTTTAAAATTCAATTTAAAAAGTTGTTAAGTATATCTTTATGAATTACCGTACCGCTCAAAATGTCTTAATAAAGATAGTAGATAATAAATTCTTCATAATAATTACAGGGGTGGTGTAATGGCTGTTAAATGTGACGCCACCATTAAGCGGCACTGGCTCTAAGTGAAATTAAAACAACAGGCGACGAACATACCTCCGGCTTACAACTGTATGAGGGTTGAAAATAAAAGGAAAATGACTTTTTAGGATACATACAATAATATCTGAAATTAAAAATGGTATCAGGTCAGGTCAGTTATTACTATCTATTTATAACTTTTGAAGGCGTACCTACGTGTTTTTTAATTTTAATTTTACTGATATATAAGTATCAAATGCATGGGCACATCAACTCATAAAAACTTTTATTTTGAAGTCCTAAATATTTCTGATATCTCAAAAATTCTTATTGCGACAGATATTCCTTCTATCTCCTTGTGTCGCTTAAAAGAACAAAAATTAAATACCCAACACTATTAAACTATAACAATAAAAATAAGATAAATGTTTCTTTTTATATTTAGCAGAAATACATAATTAAAACAACAGCTGGTTTCTACAACAATTCTAAATACGAAATAGTTAATGCGCTTATTTCTGCTATAGCTCGGATGTAAATTTACCAGCGGCTATCAAATTCCAAAGCTCAGAGAGCTTACGCTGCATGGTAAATAATTTTGCTTCAATTTAATATAATTAGTGCTCGTTTAACAATATTAATAAGAAGAATATTAACGATATTTTAAATGCATACCCTGAGGATCGTTGAACACTGATATAACAAAATTAATCCACACTATGGTGCCAAGAGTTGAATACTTAGTTTGTCGACAATTATATTACGTAGGTATATTTGTAGGGAACAATTCTCGTATATATGTTCCGGCTATCATAGTCATTGTAGTCAAAAATAGTAAAATATCGTCGTGTTTTAACATTGAAATTTTGTTGAATATTTGGTTTTATCTTCAGTTTTTGTTCTCAATAGATAATAGTACTTACAGTGTGCAACGACCTTTCAATGTTAATCCGTTCAGTTTTAAACGTTTAGTCCATTTTGTAAGTGTTTATTTTTAAGATTTCAGTGGCGACGTCGCCTCTGAGAATTGAATTTCTTGTTAAACGAGATTTAAAGGAACATTTTCTATGTGGTTCGTTTTAAATTCGCGGAAAAGGCGGAATTTCTTTACGATTCAGTGAAATGTTCATTTTATTTTTTGCATCCGTTCTTCATTCCTCATTCGTACCTGACTTGGCATCGGTGCTCTAAACTTGGCAACGGTGGGCGGAAAACTGCTCGAAGCAAGCTGCAACCGATAAGTATTGCTTATCGGAATATATGTTACTTAAAGTTTATACGTGGAAACCGCGAATTCTGTTGTAAATGTTGTCCACAAAATATATGAAATCCTGGAACTTTAAGGTAGCAGACATGTGAACAAACCGCACTTGTTCTTAACCATTACTTTGTATTAAAAAGATCTAACAAAATACCTACGAAAGATTTATTAAAGCCTTATAATGTTAACCCAAATTTTAACCAAAACTGTAATGTCCAATAGATACAGATTGCAGCCATTATCTTTTACAATTACTGATCTACCTATTTGCAATTTAGGAGTAAATCCAAACAGATAAGTTCAAAGTTTGTTTAATAAACAATATTATTACTACTATAATATTGCTAGTTAGAAACCACTAAAACAATTTTGAGTCTTGTTAAGACAATATACCGACGCCAATGAATATACCGGACAGAAACATAAACTGAAACTAACTTTGCGCAACTTCGTCCTTGTTCATTGTTTCCACCAAGTTGCTTCGGTAATGTTGCCTACAAAAAACTTACCTTCATTGTTCCTTACCACATCTAGTGTAAAATAAAGTCCTTGTTGCAGTGCAATGCGGTAATCACCAAAATTGGTCATCTTTGAACGTATTTTACATTTTTATGGTAACGTAAAAAGTACTTATAAAAAGTCGGTGAAAACTAGTATGCTTAATTTGCTTTGTTCTTACTATTAGTAAATATGTAAAGGTCTTTATGCTAAGCCTAGGCGGTCAGTACTACAACAATACTGCCTCATCAGAAAATAATGAGTGAAGAAAATTAACTTTTTAGATAACTTGAGTTTTATACCTTACTTTAATTGCATTATAATGTCAACTATATCCTTTTCCTGATATCAAAAGGCTTTAGTACGTTATTCACATGCTCAATCCCAGTTTAAATTTCGATGTTTACTGTGCCAACAATTTCAATTGTTTTGATTGGGGCTCACTGCAGAAAATTATGGTGAACCGTTGCAACCAAGCCTATAAATCGAATAAATACGCAGATGATGTATGGATGACAGGAGGTGCGGTTTTTTTCCGATAGATTGCCGCGAAGTAATTTTCGACTGTAACGACCGATTTTATTTTATGAACAGCACTGACGGTTTTACAACCTTGTGACCAATAGCCATCTACCATGAAAATATTTATATGTAACTTTGTTATCGATGCTTTTACCGAATGATGAAAGCCCCAAATTTGGGACTATATCCTTTGAGAAGATTTATCTTGTTATCGTAAATGGACCACGGCTCCAAATTTCAATTTGTCTTTGTACATTCATACGTACTGGCCGCTGAAATAACTCACTCTGGGATAATAAGTTCACGGTTATCTGTAGGACTGTTTTTTGTAAGATAATCTTTTTGTTATATCTACATTGAAAGGACATTATTGGTGTATGTAAATTAAGATTTTAACCGTGATCTAGAGCTTAACTTTTCCACCGAAGTTAGGAGTGATTAGGTTTTTTTCCACTAGTCACCCATCCACCTGCCAACTGCGCCCGCTATACTTAAAGAGGTGATCGTGAATAACCTTGCTCGAAACTGCTTAACTGTACTGGACGCGTACTGAATGATTTCCTAGATGATATTAATGTTATTGAATTGATTTACTGTACGCTAGAGTGGACTCACTGCGATTCGATTACGAATTACTAATCGATTACTAATTAATACTCATACGGTTCACCTACCAAATACACGAACCATACACACGTCTTATAAATGACGTGTATCTCCGAAAACCAAACAAACGAAAACAAAACAATACGGAAAGAAAAACTATGTCACATATAATTTCGTCTTAAATGAGGGGTGACCAAATCCACAAAGGAAATGGGGGATGGACCCTTACAAACTTATACCATATCGAAAATCTATTTTTGTTTTGTTTCTCAACAACTTACACAATATACCTATAAGTAATTATAGCTATTCCGTAGAAGACACGCTCATTTCAATCAAAGAAACAGTCTATTACGTGTTT